>PVJH01008526.1:0-84694 GCA_004026705.1 Nesogale talazaci | reverse complement strand
CTTAACAACATCAGTTGTATGCAGGCCACTTTTACACACCCATTGCCATCATCACTCTCAAAACATTCTCCCTCCCTCCAGGCCTCCATTATAAGCTCCCTATATTACCCTTCCCCCCCTTCCCCTTGAACCCTTAGTAATTTACAAATTATTTTTTCATCCTGTACACTGTACAGTGTGCCCCAACACTCACTTCCCTGTTAAATGTGTCCCAACACTCACTTCCCTGTTGTCTGTGTCCCAGAGAGGAGGCTACGTGTAGATCCCTGAAGTTGGTTCTCCCTTTCTATTCCTCCATCCCTCCACCCTCCTGGTATTATCACTCCTATTACTAGTCTTGATGGATCATCTATCCTAAGTTTCCCATGTTTCCAACTTCACTGTATATCTCCTGGTCTAGCTGGATTTATGTGGTAGAATATTTCTCTTATAAATAAACCTTTTCCTTATATACATATGTGTGTCTATGAAATTTGTTCCTCTAGTCTACCCGGACTAACACACATATAATTCACATATCATCATATTTAGTCACTCAATAATCTTCAGAAGAGAGTTGCAATCATCACCACAACCAATTGCAGAATATTTTATTGTTACCATCTCACTCCACCCCAATTTTTCCCAACCTCCCTTGTCATGCCCCTGGGTAATATGAATTCAGTTTCTGTCTCAATAGATTTACCCAACCTGGATTTCATGTAGGGAGAAAAAAGACACTTTCTATTTCCATAGCGAGTCTCAGAAACTCACAGGAGCAATTCGAACCTGCCCTATACAGTCACCATAACTTGGCATTGACTCAATGACAGTGAAGATTGCATGTACAGAGCATTGTACAAAACAAAACCAAGAGACGCCAATGACAAAAAACGAACCATGACAAAGCAATACAGAGGGAAACCTCAGTGGAAAAGAAAGTAGAAAATATTAATAGCTGAAGCAACTTTAAAATGAATCAAAAGGAGATCAGATGATAAGGTGTTACATTGTAACCTAACTACATCTTCCATAATCCACTTTACAATGCTCTCTAGCAGCAAGGCTATGCGCATCCCTGGTCTATGGTCAGAGGGGATTCATCAGAGGCTTAACCCATGTGGGCACCTGCAAATGGAGTTGGAGCTTCCCCACCTACTGGTTCCCAAGCACCATGGGAGATTTTGGAGATAAAGGAGGGAGAGACATTTTTTGTTTTGTTTTGCTTTGTAAAACCACTTCATTAGGCTCTAGTCCAAGCATCATAGCATTCTATAGTTCAATCACATCAAGCAGTGGTGTACAATTACTACCACAATTCCCTTTAAGACATCACTGCCCTCTGGTGGGATTAGGAGGCTCAGCCTTGCTCCTGGAGAGCTGCTGCTGGATGTGAACTGCCAACCCAGTGGGCCACAGTTCTGCACACAACCACTGTGCCACCGGGGCTCCGCCGCAACCTGATGTTTTTATAAGGGAGCCATGCAAAGTTTTAAGAAGAGGAACGAGTCTATCTGATTTAAATTTACCAAAAAAAAAAAAAAAAAAAAGCGTGGTGAGTCACAGTGTGGAGGATGAGCTAGAGGGGGAGAAGGCTGGAGCTCAGAAAAGGTCTCGAGATTCGGGAGACTCAAGGACAGTGAGGTCCCCTCCCCTGTTCCTCTGCAGCTCCCCAGACAGTCTGTCAGGAGTCGCTCTGTGTCTGTTGGATTCAGGAGCTGGGAAGACAGATTCCAAGTGACGTTTCCATTGCAATATGCCATCATCCCACTCCACAACTGGATGGCAACACTAAGAAGAGGTCTATTTCTTCTGAAGATGGCGGGTAAGTACTAATTTGCATTGTTTACCAAGCTGTAGTGCTTGAAGAACACTACTTAAAAAGCAAAATAAACTTGGTTTACATTAAGAAAAAAAAAAAGATGGCAGGTAAGTGTCCAAAGATGTTGTAAGGCTCTTTCATGGAGGAAACAGGCAAACCCTGCAATAGCAAAATCAGAATCATTCCAGTTTTTTTTTTTCCTAATATTCTGATGGCTAGATGGCTAAGGGTATGGTAATGCGTCCTGGCTCTAGCAGCCTGTTCTCCTTACGTGTGGTTGTTAGGTGTCATTAGGTACAACAGAACAAAATACTGCCCAGTCCAGTGCCATCGTCACAACTGCTCTTATGTTTGAGCCCAGAGATGCAACCACCATGTCGACCCCTCTTGTCAAAGGTCCTCCTCTTGTCCCAAGCTCATGTCCTTCTCCAGGACCCCTTTTCTCCTGACAACATGTTCCAAGTATGTGAGATGACAGACATCTCACCATCCTCTAAAGAGCACTCTGGTTATACTTCTTCCAAGACAGATTGATTTGTTCTTCTGGCAGTTCTATTACACCCAATATTCATCTTCATCATGCATTCAGGTAAGAGAAACATTCCATGTACACAGCATATTCAAAGAAAGACATAATTCTCACTCTCTTTATTTTCTTCATCTTTTTATTTTCTTTAAATTAAAAGTATCATTTTATTGGGGACTCATACAAGGTATCACAAACCCACACACCCATCCATGGTATGCTAAGCACATTTGTTCATTTGTTACCCTCATCGTTCTCAAAGCATTTGCTTTGTACTTCAATCCTGGGTATCGGCTTCTCATTTTATCCCCTCCCTCCCTGCTCCCCCTTCCCTCAGGAACCCTTGATAATTAATAAATTATTATTACTTTATCATATCTTACACTCTCCAATCTCTCCCTTTATCCTCTTCCCTGTTGTCCATACCCCAGGGAGGAGGTTATATTCTCTCTCTCTCTCTCTTTTTTTTTTTAACACTGAGTGAAAACATGACTTAGAAAAGGAACAAGCTCTAGAGAAGGAGGCAGGGACCGAAGGCACCTGCCTATGCCTCAGATCCCAGCAGCAGACAAACCAAAGACAGCGGGCACTGGGGATCACTGCTCCCCTGGATCTAGCATGCTTTTTAAAACCTTTTAACTGGTCTTCTCCACTCAGCGACTCTTCTGCTACTCCTTTTAACGTGGACATGGATATGTGCTCACGCAGGAGAACGACTGTGAGGACGACACTTCGTGCAAATAGAGACGTTTACAAATAATAAGGTCTTTATGCTGCGTTTTCCTTTGCATTGAAACGCTTTGCCACAGGTTTTAAAACTGAACATCACTGTCACATTATATTTCATAGTGAATGTGTAGAAAGCGAAACTTTAATATTGCTCTTCTCAAAAGCGATGACAAAACTGTGGGCTGAAGAGTATTCTAGTCAACAGAACAATGCAGTATGTCTGCCACAGAAAGGGATCGATTTGGTGCCTGTATTTCTTCAGGTGAATTTGCTCCCGGTGGTTCCTGGAGCACTGCAGAATAGGAATTTAAGATCGGGGAATGAAATCCGTGCTGGAACCAGTGTGAACCTGTTTAGTCACGGTCAGTTTAGTCAATGTCAGAATAGAAGTGAATTTTAAAATTTTTGGAGAATGCCATGACAATTTGAATGGAAAAACAAATAGGATTGGGGAGTCTGACATTTAAGTCTCCAAAGGGAAGCAACATTGTTTCCATCTAGAAGCCTGTTTAATCCTGATCAAATTCAGTATTAGGCAAAGAAGAGGGCAGGTACACAACACGCATTGGTATAAGGGAGTGGGACCTGTGACTGGTCTGAACCAGCCTCCCAAACAGGTAAAATCTCCCATAGACTCACTGAATATTCAGAGCCGTATCATTTTGTTCTTTATTCTTAACTTTCTTTTTTTTTTAAGTTTTTTAGGCATCACTGCCCTCTGGTGGTGGGAGTAGGAGGCCCAGCCTTTGCTCTGTGAGCTGGAATTGAACCTCCAACCCAGTGGGCCGCAGTCCCGCACACAACCACTACGCCACCGGGGCTCAGCCCTTCAGAGCAGCATCATTTTGAATGACTGCTCACATCGCCTCCTTTTTAAGTTTTCACTACTGGGATCACAACACCGGTGTCCCTGCCAGCTAAGTCTGAGGCTGCAAACCTCACGGTCAGTGGTTCAAAGCCACCAGCTACTCCTCAGGAGAAAGACGAGACTGTTTGTTCCCTTAAAAGGGTACCGTTTTGAAAACTTTGTATTGGGTCCCTAGGAGTTGAATTGACTTGATGGCAGTGGTTTGGGGTTAAAAAGTACAACTCTATCTTTCATATATGTGAAGACCACTTCATTTTGCTGTGACTGCAGGAGTTCCACAAATGCTGGATCCTTCACTCCGATCTGCTTTAAAAGTTAGCTTAAGCTGAGCCCTGGTGGTGTAGTGGTTGTGTGTGGGGCTGCAGCCCACAGGGTTGATGGTTAAAATCCAGCAGCAGCTCTCTAGGAGCAAGGCTGGACTTCCTACTCCCACCAGGGCAGTGATGCGTAAATACATACATACATATACATATATATATATATATAGTTAGCTTTATACAATTAGTAAATTGTTAAGGTTGTACTGGGGAACTAGGTAGAAGGAAGATGTTTCGAGAAGGATGATGGCAGCAATTGTGCAAATATGGTCTGCATACAATTGACGTATATATTTATCATGATAGGAGTTGTATGAGCCCCAGATAGAGTGATTTTTAAAAAAGCTTATAGTCAGGGCTCAAGTAAAAATGTTTTGGAACTGATGACAACATATGTACAAATATGCTTGATATAATGGATGTATGAAGTGTTATAAAAAATGTAAGAATCCCCAATAAAATGACTTAAAAAAAAAGCTGGCTTTAATTTGTGGTAATGGTCAAATGTTAAAATTCTTCTCATTTTACTTCCACTTTTCACCTAAATCTAGGATACCCGTGAACATTTTGGGAGGGTTTCTATCATTACAGGAGATAGCTCTGGATATTGCAAACAGTTAAATGCCTACAAGGCACCCTATAAGAAAGGCCTAGAAATCTACTTCAAAACCCGACGCCAGCCACTTAAAACTCTACTCCTACATACATGGGGTTGCAGGCAACAGAAAAGTCTCGATAGCAGTTGTTTTGGGGGGTTGGAGTGAGCGGAGTCTCTTTCTACCCACAGTTTCTATGCCATGAGAGGGCTGAAGCAGCTGCTAGCATTCCTTCTCAAGTGTTCTTCTTTCTGAATCCTCCTGGCTCATCATGAGACGGACTGCAAGCTGCCAGGTCAGCAGGTTGCAACCACCAGCGACTCCCAGGGAGCACGGCAGGGCTTTCCACTCCCATAAAGACTCACAGTCACAGGATCCCCCAGGGGCAAGTCCCACCCCGTCCTCTAGGGTCTCTGTGGATTGGAATCAATGCGAATGGCAGTGAGCGAGTCTCGGGTGGAAAGATTATCCTTTGGGCATCAGGATGTCTTCCTTACTCAATGGGAAGAGAAAACCCTACTTGGTCCTCCCAGCTCGTCTTTGTATGTTTTGAAGTTTCGATACTGTGATAAATACTAAATCCTTTTAACTTCAATGTAGACTAGATCTTGCGAACTAATTGAACTATTATCTCCCTGTATTTAAAAAAAATTAATTTCATTGTTTTTGACCCTTTTTTCCCCTCAGAGCAGGTGGTATGGATTGAATCATGTTCTAAAAAATACATGCTCTTGGGGCTCAGCCCCAGTGGCGTAGTGGTTGAGTGGGGGACTGTGGCCCATTGGCTTGGTGGTTCAAATTCAGCAGCTGCTCTCCAGGAGCAAGGCTGGGTAGCTCCCACTACCACCAGAGGGCAGTGATGCCCCCCCCAAAAAAAAATACATATTGTCAATCTGATTTCTATAGTTTCACTACAATTCCCTCCTCCAATCATGATTTTATTATTTACAGAGATTACTTACCATTCTTGCATCACATGGTGTGCTTGTAGGTGGACCTCATTGGTACCTCACTTAGGTGGCTGCTTGTTTTAAGACAAGCCTTTAAGAACTCAGATACTATTCTTTCTAATAGTCGGGCACCATCTGATTTGTGGTAGCACCGACATCTTCAGGAATTTCTTCATGAGGGAAAATATTGAGTAAGGCCACATCGTGAGAACTAGTTGTTCACGCTGAGCCCCGGTGGCGTAAGTGGTCGAGTGCAGGACTGCAGCCCGTGGGCTTGGTGGTTCAAATCCAGCGGCAGCTCTCAGGAGTAGTGCTGGGTAGCTCCCATGGCCACCAGAGGGCAGTGATGCTCCCCCCAAAAGAACTAATTATTCTTAGCAAAGGGTTCACAATTAAGTGGGAGCTCAAAATCCATTTATATAGCTACAGCTTATATATGTCCTTGGTACACTTTAGAGACATTATTGTCATTTTATTAGGGAATATTATAGATAATGTTATTTTTTTGTGTGGCATCACTGCCCTGGTGGGAGGAAAAATTTTTTTTGGGGGGGGGCATCATGCTCTCTGGTGGTGGGAGTAGAAGGCCCAGCCACACTGCTGGAATTGAACCTCCATCCCAGTGGGCCGCAGTCCTGCACACAACCACTATGCCACCGGAGCTCAGCCCTGGATAATGTTATTAATATAATAATAATACTATAAATAAAATATGAAACACATGGTAATTCAATTAATATCATTAATTTAGCCAATGGTCTAGAATTTCAAATACTGTTGAGAATAAGAATGCATACATGGAAAGGAAAATATATAATGGACAACATTTTAGATTAAAATACAGGGTTTGCTAGTGATTGAACACTATGCAAGCAATGAGGTCTGGAGATAGGGTAAAATTTCAATAATATTCATTCACAAAGGCAGAAATATGTCTGCTGTATTAAGATACGTCATTAAAAAACCAAAGAGAATATGAAAATAGAAACTACATGGTAATCTTAAGTTGCCATGTATTTTCTGTTTTCATACTCTGTTAGGACTAGAATACAGGGCATACCCTCTCATTGAAGGGCATAGTAAGTGGGGACCGATATAATAAGCAATGTTAAGTGTTTTTCTTAATGGCAAGTTTCCCTTTCTGGCTCACCCACCAACTGAAGTGAAATCACCCGGTGATTTCATGTCCCTCTCTCTCCACCACTGGATTTGAATTTCCATGTAGAGCCATTGAGCACCCAAAGAGTTGTGTCAATTGACTTGGGGTGACCGTGGAACAACATTATACGGCACAAACTACTTGGGTTTCTCCCTCTTCCCCCAACATGAGAAAAAACGACCCCTGTTGAGGTGAGATCTCCTCTGCAAAGTGTCATTTGAGGCTACAAATAAAGGAGTGAGCATGCATCATGAGCAGCAGGCAGACATTCTGCCCTGTTGCTTCTGAGGCTGGGTGAGAAGATTGCATGACCTGCGAGCAGATGCCCATTTTTGTCTTGTTGTTTATCTTTATCAGGGTCTCAAACAATATGTGTCCCTTTGTTATTGACTAACTTCACTCAGAATAATGATTTCTAGGTCGACCCATGTCATGCGGGGCTTCATGGTTTCATCACAGTTTTTAAAGTAATGAACAAAATTCCATTGTATGCATGCACCCACGTTTTTTATCCATTTTTCTACTCATGGGCACTTGGGCTCTCTCCAGGTTCTTGCTATTGTGAACTGTGCTGCAATGAACATGGGAGAGCGTACGTCTGTTCATGTTGTGCCTTTAATGTCATTGGGGTATATATCCAGCAGGGCTATTGCCATATGACACTTCTATTTCCAGTTGGTATATGTAGTGTCACATCACTTTTCACAGTGGTTGGACATAATCTTCTATGATACTAAGTTTATTTCACATTTTCCCCTCCCACTTTATCCAGAACTTTTTTTTTTATCCAGAACTTTTTAATGTGATCCATTTTAGAAGAATTGGCTTGGGCTGAGCCCCGGTGGCGTACTGGTTGTGTGCGGGACTGCGGCCCACTGGGTTGGCAGTTCAAATCCAGCAGCAGCTCTCTAGGAGCAAGGCTGGGCTTCTTATTCCCACCAGAGGTCAGTAATGCTCCAAAAAAAAAAAGAATTGGCTAATAGTATCAGGCACTACCTAGCTATTCTGGGTTCAAGGCTGTGGATACTGAAGTATGTGTGGTACATTAATCTGCTGGTCTAATTGTTTTCATGTGTCTTTTGATTTTCATCACAAACTTTTAAGATCTCAGTCACTATTTGCCAAAATAGGGTGTTAAACATTGTCTCTGTGAATTACACTATGCAAATTGAGTATGGTGTTCCATGAGACGATGGTCCTGAGCCTTTGCAGAAGAAAGATGGGGTAAGATAGATGTCAAGACACATGAAGATCTCCAAAGAACCAGGAAGCAGAAGCTGCAGAGACAAGGAACTCCCTCCAGTGCAGACAGAGAAAGTCTTATTCTAGAGTCAGAATTTGGACTTCTAGCCTCCTAAACTTGAGAGAGCAAATTTCTGCATGCTAAGTCCACCCATTGTTGAGATGCTCCCACTGCCACTGGATCCACAAGACTTTCCACCCACCCGCCTGGGTTTTCCTTGCATTCAGCAACTTTGCATGTGCTGCGTGAGTCTGAAGAGGAATTTATGAAATGTCATCTGACATGTGAGCAAATAGCAGACTTAGGGGCTTGATCTGGACTTGGGCTGGGATGTTGTCTCAATATACAATTGCTCCTTGATATAAAGCCTTCTCTTACATACATAGGCCTGCCCATGAATTTGTTTCTCTAATCAACTTGGTCTAACACAGAGAGAAAGAAAGGAAAGAATGATGCCTGCTTCTGGAAATTCTGAGACACTACATTTACTGTTTCCCACCCCCCCCCAAAAAAAAAAAAACCAACAGGGTTATCCCTGGAATAGTACAGAATTCAGCAGACCTGTTAGAAGGACCACAAGATCAAGGCCTTCTTCGTTTCACAGTGGAGCCATGGTCTCCTGGACTCCAAAGGGTGGGACCGTAGTCTTCTAAGTGTCAAAGAGTTGAGTCTTTGCCAACGTGGTTCTCGAGTGTGTGGCTGCTAATAAGTTGTGCCAAGGAAATGTGGTCACTGCTCAAAGATGACGGAGGTGGGTGGGTAGGGACTGCCATGCTAAGGGACAGAATAACAAGGTTTTCTGGGCCACTCAGCTGAACTAGCATAAGAGAGGCACCAAAAGGTGAAGAAGCAGAGTTGTCATTCTAGTGGGCTGGAAGGAGGAGCTAAAGCCCAAGGTCTATGAGCCTTTATTCAGAATCCAGAAAGCATAACCAATACCCAGAGTCCCAAAGACAAGTCTATTTCTCAGACGGTTTCAGACAAGAAACAACTCTTTTCAAATCTTGATCACGAATGTATTGTGTTCTGTGGGGTTTGGACTTGCCTGTTACCTTTTCTTTCCTGAAAGTCCTCACATTTGTAAAGGAAAGTCTGTCCACGCCTCCATCGTTGTATGTTGGAAATAGATAATGTGTTGCCTAAACATTATAGGTTAATAGAGCTTAAAGAGAAATTTATCCCTGAGCGGATTATACCTAAAATCTCACCTGTGTTTGATAGACACGATTCAGCAGATGAAATTTTGGATTGGGGAGTTGATTTAACATTATGGGGATAATGTGATGAGGTGACTGTATTTTGTATAGGGGAAGGAAATGGATTTTAGGAGGTCAAAGGGTATGTATTGAACAGGGGTTTATATATATATGTGTCAAGCAGCACTAATTAATGAAGATAGTAGCAGAATATCAAAGCTTGAGTGGATAATTCAATAAAGGCAGGATAAACTGTAGGGAAGGATAAAAGCAAAGGACTGTTCTTAACTTTAACACTAAAGCATCACTCTAAAACTGAAACCGTTTTGTGAATTTAATGTTTCTTTCTACGGAACAACTTTTATAGATTCCCAGGTCTTGGGCCAAAGGACTTTTGATCTCTTATTCAATGGCAGTAGAAACTTGAAATGGTCACTCCCGTGCTTCATGGGACCACTGCTCCATCTCTGAGAGCAATAATGATGCTGTGGTTGAGGAAGAATAACACGCACAGGTCCCATTTTTTAAAACCTAAGACTGTCCGTAATCACTGCAGCTTCACGCTCTGAGGCCAAGTCATACATGGATGAGCACCTGAATTTTGGATTCTCATGTATGTGTGTGGACATCCTCATAGAAACACAAGATTTTGGGTACTGTAAAGCATCTCTCACAGGGTTGGTTAGCTCTTTGATCCCAGCTCTCATGCTTCCACTGATGTGGCCCCTTGAGTTCCATCGTTGGACTCTACAACCATCACGTCAATCTGGCTTCTCGTTCCACCCACCACGCATTGCTGCTAAGAACGAAGGGCAGTGATGGTTCGTTGGTTGAATTCTTTCCTTCCATACAGAAGACCAGTGTTGGATTCCTGGACAATCTACCTACTCCATAGCTCCCACTTTTCTATCAGGGGAGACTTGCATTTTCCTACGATGCTGAATAGCTTTCAGTGGAAATTTCAGACAAACTCTGAGAGAAGCCCTGGTGTTCTGCATCTGAAAAATCAGACAATGAAGCTGATGTGCATCACAACAGTCTGATTTGTAAAAGTTCCAAGACTGGCTGATGTTGTTGATGGAAATGTCTGCGCAGGGTTCTTAGAAAATAGATCTAAACTTCTTACTTCATTGTTTGCACGCTGGAGGTCTAAGAGTAATAGACCCTCTAAGCCTTCTCCTCTCCAGCAATGAGGATGACCATCTGTTTGTTCTCTCCCCAGGCTTGCTGTTGTCACATCCTGTCCATTTGTTGTTTCATTTTACGTAACCGTTGTCTCTGCTCATCCAAGTGTTTCTTAAGAAATTTTCCTTTGGTCTTCATTTCAGTCAATAAGCTGTTTTGGGGTATTCTATTTGGGCTGTCACCCTTCTGAAACATCCAGGAACTAGAAAACCCCTCACTTTTGTCCAGATGGCTGTGGCTAGGCCTCCGGGGTGGGGAACACAGTGGCTGTCCTGCCAAGGTCACGGTGGCCAACCCTTCTGGGATCTTCTTTTCTGTGTGATCAATCCGAGTCTTTCAGCTGCTCCCGCTTCATCCTCAGACCCCCAGAAGGTCTCGTGGGACTGACTGCTGGGAGATCATTTGTTGATTATTCTCAGGGGAGAAAGGATTGTTTTCTTCAGAAGGTTCAGCCTCAGTGACTTAGGATTTGTCACCATGGACAAAGTTGCCAGATTGATTTTGCATTCAGCTACCACTTGCTCTATGGCATGGACCTGGTAAAATACACACATTGGACCCTGTCAAGTTTCCTGAGGTCCAAAGGTGATTTCCACAGATTGAGCGAGTAGAAGAGTCTTCATCTTCTGGTGGGATGCTTATGTGCCAGATTCCTTTATTTTTTTAAAATCATTTTATTGGAAACTCTCACAGATATCATCACATTCCATAGTTCAATCACATCAAACAGTGTTGTACAATTGCTATCACAATCAATTTCAAAACATTTTCTTTCTTCTTGAATTTCTTCATCCCCTCCCTCCCCACCATAACCCCCAGGAAATCTCCCCACTGCCTTCCACCACCACCCATCCCCCCGCCATCTTACACATCCAATATATCCATTCACATATGCTTCTAATGTTCGGTCCCCCGCGTGGAGAAACAGTCACCAATGCTCTCAGATCCCTATTCTCGCCCCCCCCCCTTCCCATACCCTCAGGGAACCGTTACTCCTGTCATTGAGTATACCTGCAGGGTTAACTATCTTGGCTTTCATGCATTAAAGAATCTTAAATATACAGGTGAGCCTACACAAATTGACATGATTAATGAGGTTAAACAAATAAAAACCACAATAGTAAGGGGAGGAAATATGAAAGAACCAGTGGATATTATGTGGCTCACCAGTGCCATACCGCATCCTGGATTTATCATCTCTTCCATGTGGCCCTTCAATTAATTTGCAGGTGGGTTTAGGGTCTCCACTACATCCATGACCCCTCACATCAATTTGGTTCCTTGTTTTTTAATTTCTGATACCTTTTTCTGCTGATAACTCATGATCATACAGGCTAATGTGCTTCTTCCATGTGGACTTTGTTGCTTCTACACTCGATGGCCACTTGTTTAACTAGAAGCCTTTAAGGCTCCAGATGTTTTATCTGTTAATAGCCTGGCACCATAAGCTTTCTTCACCACATTTGCTTATGCACTCATTTTGTCTTTAGTGACCATGTCAGGAAGGTGAGAATCATACAAATCATTAGAATAAACTGTTCTTGTATGGAGCACACCCTTTTAATCTTCAGCATTGCTGCCTGAAAGGCAAAGATTCTGAAAATTCCCATTGCTATTCCTGCAGTCAGGGATGGAGCAGTCTCATGTAACCCCCCCACCCACCCCCTAATGTTATGCCTTTAGACTTTCAGTGTGGCCCCCTTGTGGGTAATCCCAACCAGATCAGATGGGGTGTCAAGTGCTATCCACCAAGTCTGAAGTCTATGATGGGAATTCTTCAGGGACTTCATGGTTTTGCTCCCATACTGTGTGTGGCGCTCCTCTCTTGATCTGCCTGTGTGGATGGGTCAGACCAGCCGCTCTCCCTGGGCCATAGCTTAGGGCTGCTCTCTGCAGCACTGTCTTCTAGGGAGAGGATGTCACCACCCAGGCTGAGGCCGGCCTTGCAGTCCTCTCTGGAAATGAGCTCCTCTGAAGAGGAACACTGCCCTCAAGGACTGTGTGTGCCTGATTCCTAGTCTTGCTGTTTTAGAAGAGCCAGGATGAGGTGAACATTCCTTGTCTTGTAAGGCTTCTGTGAAATAAATTACTAATCCCCTCTGAGGGGTCTAGATCCCCTTTCCTCGTCTGTTAGCTGGGAATGCTGGCCTCTGACACTTGAAACTCCTTCAGCATTATGGTCTTAAAAAGTCCTATCAGGGTTTTTTTTCCTCATGAAGGGTCCAGTTCCTGGATGAAGTGATGAAATGCTTCCGATTTCCCCTGACTGAAGTGGTTTCCCAGCATGGTCAATGTTCACAGATGAAACGGAAAAGAGTCCCAGGTCAATTGGGAAGAGTTGATCACCTCGGCCTGGCAAGAACAACGGACGGGGAGGACAAAGAGTCATTGAGGATAGGGTTCTCTCCACGTCAGCAGTAACAGGAATGAGAAGGCTTCAAAAACATTTGTGGAAAATGGAATGAAAAGACAACGGAAGTTTCCCAGAAGCTTTTCAAAGTTCCCTTGTATCATTACACGTAGTAACTTATTTTTTTTAGTTGTTGAAGAGTAAAGATGAAATTACTTGGGTGTATACTGTATACTTAAAATTCTGTTACCTTTTTACTGAAAATGGAGCCATAGTGGTGCAGCAATTAAGTGCTCTGTTAACAGAAAGGTCCATGGGTCAAGCCAACAATAGACGGTCTATCAGTTCTTCTTCTTTCCTTTGCCACGGCGTTGTGTCATTTTATAGCAGTGTTCCTGAAGGTTGAGTCTTCAGAAATAGAAGCTTAGAAACATATTCATGTGGAATGGATTTGCGTAAAGAGCTCTGAAGAAAGAACACCATGTCATTTCCTCCCCCTCCACAAAGAGGGGAAATCGTTTTCAGAGTACTTCTTGCAGTCATGCCAGGGGGAAGGAGAGTGGAGGCTGCTCAGCTCTTGGCTTCTAGTTCCCACACCCTCCAGACCCTAGAGATGACCCTTTCCTTGAGTTCTATCAGAAGAAGCCAGCCTCTGAGGCATACATCACGGGTTCCGTGGGCCCAGCTGCATAGCGATGATTATTATTTATTATAGTAAAGTTACAGAGAACATGAGAAAGAAATAATAGGAGTCAGACACATATAATGGTAACGGGCTCACCTTAGCCCCTTAGATGGTCCACGTGGAGAGAGAGCAGGTGGGGGTAAAGGGATTACATGAGGGTGCAGGGAGAGGGAACATATGCCGAATGAGAGTGAGTTGGGGGCCTCTTTATTGTGCCCAAGCCTTATATACACTTTGGTGCCATGCGAGGCTCCTAATTACTGGTAAGGACATACATCACAGCAAAGGGTTTTATACTCACAGGAAAGGGATGAGCTAGGGGTGTATACTGTCACCCCAAGGGGAGGCACTAGGGGTACACATGTGACAAGAAGGGTGGATTCCAGACTCAGTATGGCATCTTAATGCTGCTCATCCTTGGGTAGGCTTGACCGCTGTGTCTCCTACAAGGAAGTATTCTATTGGTAAGTTTATCAGAGGGGAGTGGACCTACGTTAGGGTGGGACAGGCCATACTGATTGTTATGGATAGCTGGTTACCCTAAGGAAGATGAGCTCCTGACCTACTTCGGTTGACCTCCAAGTGTATAGTCACGTGCCACGTGCAGCAAGCAGCTTGGGTTAGGCCTATATTTAGTGGAGATAACTTGGGAGGAATCCCTACAGAGAGCAGTGTAGTTTTCACCATAAGCACATGCCCATGACTTTTCTTTTTTTTTTTTTTTTGGGGGGGGGGGGGGGGCATCACTGCTCTCCAGTGGTGGGAGTAGGCCCAGCCCCACTGCTGGAATTGAACCTCCATCCCAGTGGGCCACAGCCCTGCGCACAACCACTACACCGGGCCTCAGCCCCACGCATGACTTTTATCACAACTTCTGGTTTCTTTCCATCCTCTGTTAGGGGTTGAATTATGTTCCACCCCAGAGTCCAATCATCTCTTGTACCTGTGAACATGGTCTTGTTCAGACACAGAGTCTTTGACTATGCTATTAACATGAGGTCATGGCTGAGCCCCGGTGGCGTAGTGGTTGTGCGCGGGACTGCAGCCCACTGGGACGGAGGTTCAATTCCGGCTCCCAGGAGCAAAGGCTGGGCCTCCTACTCCCACCACCTGAGGGCAGTGATGCCTAAAAAAAAAAAAACAAAACATGAGGTCATACTGGGAGGTGGGTTCCAATTCTGTACGGATGGTGTCCTCATAAAAGAGGAGAAAAGACACAGGGAGGAACACCGATGATCTTGGCCACCAGCAAAAGCTAGGAGAGAAGTCTGGAACAGACATCCCCTGAAGGCTCAGATAAAGAGACTCAATATGATCCTGTCTTCTAACTACTAGAAAGGGAAGACAACACAATTTCTGTGGCTTCACACCATCCACTTTAGAGTTAGCTTGTTCTACCTTACAGAGGAGCCAGTCTGTCTCCATGCTTTACTGCCACTTATATGGACCACTGTCTCTTCTACCACTATCCGATGATTAATCCTCTTAGTGCTGATTTGATACTTCCTTCTGCCAGTGGAAAGTGAGCCTGGGAAACGTTACCTCCAAGGTCTCTAGGATCGACTTTGCTTTAAGTATCCCGAGTCTTCATTGCGCTGATGATCAGGGTTCTCAGGGCCCACGGTGCTCACAGAACCACAGTCCCATTGACTGAAGCGTCAGTGGGGTCTGAAAGATCAGCTGGGTTTCCAACAGCGCCTGTGTAGCATCACTGGTGGCGTGCTGGAGGCCCCGTTTATGCCCACCTGAGGACATAATGAGGCCCTGGGAATGGAGAGGCCACGAGCAAAACGGATCCGCCTTGCCTCTCAGTCCCTTGGAGTCTGTGGACGTGAAGTGGGCACACACTGATGCACCGTGTTGATGCCATAGTGCTTCTCTCCTCTCTCCTCGTCAACTCTAACCCTCCTGTTCATTTTTGTCATACGCGCATGATTCAGAGTCCCGTGGGGCAGGCGTTAGACGACCACACACAAGGTTGGAGCTCGGTACAAATCCCCCAGCCAGCCTTCAGGTTATCTGCTCCTGCAAGGATTTACCACCCTTCCAGAAACTTTGTGACAGCGTTTCCCACAGTGGGTGGTACTGCCCCCTAGAGGATGCTGGGATGATGGTGAGGGCTGCCAAAGCAGATCCCTGCATTTTGTCCTGGATTGTGGGCTAGGGAGTTTCTGGTGGCGCCAACAAGGCCGCCTGCTGGTTAGCAGCTGCGCAGGTAACCATCACACTGGGGACAGGTGCTAAACAGGTGTTTGCTGAAAGGAAATGTGGGTAGAAGGGAGAGGCTCACAGCTGTCTAACTTCAAAAAGGCAAAGGAGATAAACGTTGCCCTCCATGGAGGAGAAGGAAGAGGAGGAAGAAGAGGAGGAAGAAGAGGAGGAGGAGGTGGGCCTCCCTTGTTACTCTCTAGACAGGGAAGGAAGTGGTAGAAACTAAGAGTCCTGGGAGAATTCACCCAGGCTTTCCCATGGCAGCCTCCCAGCCCAGACTGCTGAACAGACTCGGCCTTTCCTTGAACCTTGACGGCTTTCACAGCCCCTTATTCACTCGTCCTGTGAGCGAGGTCCAATCATCCTTAAAGAGACCCTGGTGGTGGGATGGTTGTGCCCTCCCAGCTGACCCAAAGGTTGGAGGTTTGAACCTACCAGTCACTCCGTGGAAGAAAAGTCCTGTCCCTGTCCTGCCCGGGTCCGTCCATGATGACAACAGCACCCTTCTCTTTCACAGACCTGGGCTCCCAAAGGAGCCCTGCTGGTGTAGTTAGTGGCTGTGAGTTGGGCTGTGACCTCCATGGTCAGCATTTTGAAACCAGCAGCTCCTTGGGAGAAAGGCTGGACTCTCAGGGACAGCCACAGGGGACGCCATGAGTCAGCTTGACTTGATGGCAGTGAGTGGCCTCTATATAGATCCCTCGGTGGTGCCGATGCTTGCCAGTGCTGGCTACGCGAAGGTGGCAGCTTGAACCAAACCAGCAGCACTGTGGGAGAAAGACTGGGAAGATATGCTTCCAGAGTTCTAACCAAACCCACGACCACTGAGCCCCCATGGGGTCATAGTGACCCTACAGGGTCTTTCTCAGCCTGCCAATCTTCACAGGAGCGGACGGCCTCATCTTTCTCCCCACAGTCATGAGTGGTATGTCAGTACCTGGCACAATATGAGTCAAAAGTGACATGATAGCAGTAAGTGGGCCTTATTTTGGGACGTGGTAGGGAGCCCTGGTGTCATTCTGGGTTAGGTGTTGGGCTCTGCAGAACACAGATGAGGCTTCCTGCGACCTTACAGACTCAGCATTTGAGCAACACGCTCTAGGCTTGGAATGGACTCGGTGGCCTTGGGTAGCATGCACACGAATGTGCATGTATGGGTCATTTTATATACATGTTTATATATATGTATCTACATTTTATATACGTCATACTTCAGGCTTGTCTCCTTTGCTGTTTCTGTCTCTTCTCTCCAGATGGCTTGAATACAGCCTGGTGAGATGATGTTGTTATTCAGGGGCCTCTCAGTAGATTCCCACCACTAACCTTTCAGCTGGTATTAGAGTGCTTAACTCTGTGTGTCATCCAGGGGCTTCTCTCTCTCTCTCTCTTTCTCTAACACACACACACACACACACACACACACACACCACTACTCACAGATGAACCTACACAATGCATCTTTGAAAATGCTTGTTTAATCAAAGTGGATCCATATTACTTACGGCTTTCTTACAATTGCTTTTATATGTTAACATTGTAGTATGAAAATGGTGATATATATCGTCTTTAATAATATAGATGCACACTGATTTTATCCATCTATCAGTAGGCCTGGTGTTCTTTTACACTTTTCCCCTACATAAACAATACTACTTTCGTCAACATTCTTATGCCTAACTCTCCTGGAGATTTCATTTTACTAGGATGGGATTCTCAAGCAGGGTAGTGGAGCCCCAAGTGCTTGCTTTTAAAACATTTAATAGATCTCATCACAGTCTGTTCAAGGTAAGTCATCAACATTTGCACTTCTACCAAAAATAAGTAAGAAAAACCTCGTACATGCTATTTTCTTGGGAAGTAGGTACGATCATTCTTTCGCATTTTCGCTCATCATTCTATTTGGATGAGAATTGTCCTTTCAATGGTGAGATTAAGTATCTGACTTCTCCAGCACGGATCTGTGCTTAATTGAGCATTTCCATTACACAGCAGAGCAGAGGAAGGCTTAAGCGACTACATGCTTATCATTCAGGTTGAACAGCTGGTGACCATTTCCCACAGTTGCCTCAAGTACTTCTCTTCTTCCTTTTCACCCAACAGTCCTGCCCCCCCCCTTCCTCTCTCGATATGTTTTCAGAGATACACTGTACAAGTCACTCCATCTGTCCCCATCAATGGAGTGTCCTCATCAGTCCGTGTGAGGTCCCCCGCCCCCGTTTCTTTTCCCTTCACGTCTGCTTACTCACAAACAAACAGGAGATGGCTTTACATTGTAAAGTTGTACGCATTTTAAAAGTCAGTATCGTACTTTTGGAACGTGTACAGCTGAAACAATACACTATGTTTTGCAATGTATTTCCAAAGGACAAAGATGAGGGTCTGTTGATTTCTCCCCAGTCCACTGCCATTGAGTCAATTCTGAGCGGAGGTGGGGTTTTTAGGCGGCACGTCGCTTTGGAAACAGGCTGCCTCAGCTTTCCTCCCGGAGTAGCTGATGGAGCGGTGCTGCAGACCTTGTGATGAGGGGTCTGATGTCCCCACACCCGCCCCACAGCACCCTCAGGGCGCCTCCTCACTTCTGCTACAGCTTTCTCTGTGGTCATGGCGCCAACCCTACCTGCCAGTGGCCCCAAGAGTGCCAGAGTAGAACTGTTTTTCGTAGGGTTTTCAATGGCTGGTTTTCCAGTCGTAGATCACAGGCCTTTCTTTTGAGGCACCTCCAACTTTTGGATGAGCAGTTGAGTGTATTCATGATTTGGATCACCCCGAGAAAGGGAGGTGGGCTACAACCCACGTTTGACTCTGGGAAACAGGACAACAATAACCTCTTACCTGACTTAGCACATGTGGGAGTCTTTTTAGGACTGGACCCTTGGAATTGGGATCACTGAGTCACAGGGTTTGTTCATCTTTTACCTGATTGGAGATTGCCAAAGACACTGTGAAGCAATGCTATCTACCGTGTCTCCTCTGCAAGGGGGGGAACCAATGTCCTATTTTCCCATCTCCTGAATGCCAACTGTGCTAGTAATCAAACTTAGTAATCCTCAAAAAGTGTGAGTGATATTTGTGGCATTGTCTCTTGCCAATTCCACATTTTCTTTTGCTCGTTGTATCAGTCTCTTCCCTGTACCACTTGAGATTCCAGGAACTGACCGTTCACACTCCTTGAGCATTTATCTATTTTCTCTCATGGATTTTTTGGGACTTCTTTATATTCTCTGGACACTACTTTGTTGAATATATAAATTGCAGTTATTTCCCACTACATTATTGTCTATCTCTGAAGTTTCTGAATGTGGATCCCACACTTAAAAAATAGTCCTATTGGCATATAATTCCCATGTGGTCATAGATTTATTGGGCCAACCTGGTCAATAGAAACATGTGGTATTAATCAGGTCACAGTTTGATAGAGGGGCAAGGAGATAAATGGCTCTGCAAGGCCCGCCTCCCTCTCTCTGGCTCTCTAGTGATCAAATCTTGCTGGAGTGTGCATGCTGCTGGAGCCATGGGTCATGCTACCAGAGTTTGAGGATCACTTGAGACCTGCTTTGCCATGCTGCTGGTGCGGACAGCACTTGAGCTTGAGGCTGGTGGATCCTTTCACCTTGCATATGACAGACCATCAGGGCTGCTACACTAAGCTTCTGAACGACTGTTGGTGACTCACCTGTCTGCGTTCTGCCTATGGGCAGACTCTGCTTGCCTTGCTCCAGGGAGGCCTCTGCTGCCTGCTTCCTTGACCTTAGACCCGTGTGTGGCTGCCTTAGCTGACAAGGCTCACTTCCTCTGGAACATTGCTGAGGAGAAGCCACATGGACTTAACCTGATGCAGCCCTGGGAGCTGGTAAAATTGTGTGGAGACCCAGGCCATTGCTGAGATGCTCACACTGCCCCTGGATTTAAAGACTTTCTACCCACAGGCCTGTGATCCTTCTGACGTCAGCATCATTGTGTGTGATTTGTGAGTTTGGGAAGGACTTTGTAGATTGGCATCGGACAAATGGGCTGGGTCGGATTTATTGGTTTGGACTGAACTGAGTTAGGATGCTTTCTGAATGTACACTTATTGTTTATATAAAACTTTCTCTTATACACTTGAGTTTCAGTGAAGTTTTTTCTCTAGTTTATACAGACTAACACATAGTATATTAACTGTTCCATGGAAGTGAGTTGAACTGAGTTCTTTGAACTGCTGTGTGGACTAATTAGCTGTTATATTCCTTCTTGCTACAGAAATCTATCCATATCCATATTCAAAAGTGACCTGGTTCATTTCTCTAGAGAACCCTACCTAACACAATTGGTACCTGGAGTGATTTTAGAGAAATAAGATCATAAATATGGGCTTCTCAAATTGGTTTCCAACTTCACTAGGCCTAACAGCACTGAGAATATTGCCCCATACCTCTAAAGACACGGATAAGTACACCAACAATACTAGAGACTTTGGTATTAATCCATGGTGTGAAGTGGCAAAGCTAATATCCACAATACCACCACCAACAGGTAAAGTGCAGGTAAAAGGAGAAGCTCTGGGTGATCATGTCTTTGATATTTTCCAGCAGTTTTGTCAGGATGAGAAGTAGAGGGAGGCTGGTTGGCTGGTCTTCTCTGTCATAGAGAATGTGATCAAGGAAAGGGGTCATCTCAGAAGCATGTCTCAAGGGTTGACCAACAGACGTACAAGCTTCTGCATGTGCTACAAAGGAGAGTCATCTCTCCTCTAGTAATAGAGCTGGCAGTGCCGAAAACCAAATCAAGCGTTTCATTATATGAGTAGCTGAAGTACAGCTTCAGCTGAATTTTAGGGCTAGAAGAGTGTCTGATATTAAAGTAAGGCATGAATCAGAACGAATTGGGACCCTGAGACACGGGATGGGAACGCACGGGCTGATGATCCAGAAGAGCAGGATGCTGAGCCTCTAGAGATGATTGGGTCACCCCAGTCAATAGATCCACCCCTCCCACCCGAGTCTACAACTCTCCCTTGAGTAAAACAACTCACCCTTGAGCAGATTAACCAAACTGCTCAAGCTGAAATGCCAGGTGAGGTTGTATCTGGAGCATTGGCTGGGGGGAGAGAGATGCCTTGCAAGATATTGTTGAGAGCCCCCAGGAAACATCCCCACCACCCACTATTTCCTGTAGACCTGTAACTAGAATTAAATCTCAGAAAGCTCCTCCAGGTGAGAGTCAGATGATGTCCCAGGAGGAAGTGCTCTGTACTCACAAAAATCTGCTCGAGTTTTCTCATACATACAAGCAGCAGCCTGGGGAATATTCATGGGAATGGTTCTACGGGTGTGGGATACTGGTGCAAGGAATGTAACATTAGACTAGTCAGAGTTCCTTGATGTGGATGCCCCCCCCCCCGCCCCCACCCAAGCACAGATTCTTCTTTCAATGTCTCAGTGAGAAGATAAGAGAGGATCTAATTGCTTATTTGATTGGTTCACTGAAGTGTGGACTATCAGATGGCCAACGTTAGAACCACTTGAGGTACACTGTAAGAAGGCAACCAAAAGCTTAGGGAAATTGGTGTGTTGGAATTGCTCGATCAGAATAATCCCATACACCCCAAAATGGAGTGCCCTGAGGACATACCTTTCACCACAACCATAAGGAATAAGTTTGTGAACTGGGCCCCAGCATCTCTGAAGATTACTGTGATTGCTATTTTATGTACACCATGATTAACTGTGGGAACTGCCCTAAGTGAACTCTGACATTTGCCTACAATGGGGCTGCTTGGGTCCCATGGGGGTAGAGGGCAAATGTCAGCACTGAATCAACAGAGACAGGATGAATGTGGTTATTGTAATGAACAGCAAGTTTTCCATAGGAATCATAAAAATCCATCTTGTATGGACTTATGGCATTGGCTATGTAGCCACTGTGTCCCTAGGAGTGAAATATGTACATGGGAAACTACTGAATATTTGTGATCTATACAGACAGAAGAATGCTGGATCAAGTACCTTCAGCAAAATACACTCAGGACCACTCAATCAGTTCCCAGACCTTAGTCAATTTATAAACCCACAACCTGATGAATGAGGGGAAGTCCAGGCCCCTTAGAAGAAGGACCCTGCTACATCACAGAAGGTTTACGCTGTTAGTCTTTCTTTGAGCCTTCCCCAAAAGGACCTGCAGCCTTTCACAAGAATGACTGATCATTGGGAGAAAGGAAATAATGAAACTTTTCGGGGATTACTGGGCACTAGCTCTGAACTGACACTAAGTCCAGCGTCAAAACCCAAAATGTTTTGAAGGCCCGCCAGTCAGAGTGGGAGCACATGGAGGCTAAGTTATCAATAGAGTTTCAGCTCAGGTACGTCTCAGGTCCAGTGGGCCCTCCACCCCATCCTGTGGTTATTTCCCCAGTCCTGGAATGCATCTTTGGAATAGACATGCTTAGTAACTGGCAGACCCCCCATACTGGACTCCTGAAATGTGGAACAAGGGCTATTATTGTAGGAAAGGCCAAGTGGACACCATTAGAATTATCATTCCCGAGGAACATAGCAAAAGTAATACCGTATGTTGGAGGAATAGAAGGCTTTTCCACAATTATATCTCTTCCAAAACATTAAGCAATTAAGTAACTATTTGCCAGCATTTGGTGGGAGATCAGATGCTTAGTTATTCTCCCTGGAGGTTCCAATCTGCCAGATCTCTGGCTGCAGGGCCCATCCCCTGCTGTGGTATTACAATAGATCACTTCTCCCTGAAGCTTTTTAACCATGAGTCTGGTCCCAGTAGGCAAAGTTCACACACTACTGTAAACGATCTCTGCAGAGCCAGAAAACTAGTCAAACCCATTCAGTCATATCCACAAGTGGGGGAGGGAGTCTGCCCTTGTCACGTGGGGACTTCAATACCTCCCTTCCCTTAGATCATGCCCCTAGATCACCCCACTGTATTACCTGTAGCACCACCCTTTGTGTGGCAGATGTCCTTACCTATAATTAGGGGACTTGCATGTCCCCAAAGAATATATAAGACTTGGTCAGAATAAAGGAGCTCCCTTACCCTCTCTGTCCCAGCTGCCTCTCATCCCCCAATTCCACTGCCTCTTCCCACTCCCTGTTCCCTTCCCCATGTCCTCTCCTCCCCCTTCACTCTCTCTTGCTCCACGTGGATCACCAAGAGGGACTGAGGGAGCATGTGATCGCGAAATGTGTCTGTGGCAGTCATGTAATCTTGTGTCAATTTTAGGATTGGGTATGTAGGGGTGGAGTCTAGTCTGTCAATCTGGAGATAGCCAATGAGATCTCTGTGTGGGCATGGCTTTTCTCCCAGAGAATTCTGGGAAATCTGGTAGTATTTCCCCCTTGGAGGTGAGAGACTTATGGTTCAGTCCCTCGGAGATGTTCTACTGACAAGACACAAGACTGACTCACTGTGAGACATCCCAGAGGAGAAGTCACATGAACTTACCCCAATGTAACCAGACCTTGGAAGCCAGAAAAGCGCTGTAGTGACTCCTGCCAGTGCTGAGAGGTCTGAGAAGTCACAGAGAGACCCCTGCCAGGTCTGGATACACAAGACTCTGCACCCACTGGCCTGTGATTGTCCTGGCATCATTACATGTGCTTTGTGAGTCTGAAAAGGACTAAAGGATTGGTATGGGACCTGTAGGCTAATATCGGACTTATGGACTTGAACTGGACTGAGTTTAGATGCTTTCTCAATGTTCCATTCCTCGTGTATACAAACCTCTCCCTTATATGCATATGCATGTTTATGAATTAGTTTCTCTGGTCTACCCACAGTAGAGCCACTGCCACTGCCACTGTTGAGTGCCCCATCTGCCAGCAGCAGAAGCCAACAATGGACTTAATCCTATATATGGGACCATTCCTTGGGGAGATCAACCAGCAAACTGGTGGCAGGTTGATTACATAGGACCACTTCCATCATGGAGGGGGCAGTATTTTGTTCTTACTGGAATAGACACCTACTCTGGAAATGGATTTGCCTTCCCTGCACACAATGCTTCTGCCCAAACAACTATTCTGGACTTACAGAATGTTTTATCCACTGGCAAGGCACTGCTTCAGACCAAAGAACTCACTTCAGAGCAAATAACGTGCAGTAATGGGCCCCTGACTATGGAATCCACTGGTTGTATCATGTTTCTTATCACCCTGAAACAGCTGGCTTGATAGATGATGGAATGGCTTCCTAAAGGCAACACTTTGTGGAGTAACTCATGCACAATAAAGTGCTTGCACCATTTTGCAGATCTGAGTGTTCTTGTTGCTTTATTTCCTGGATAACACTTGCTATCATCCATCAGACTTTCATAATGTTAGACATTCTTATAAATGTGCAATGTTTTCTCATCGTGGTTTTCATTTGCATGTCCTTCGTGATTAGTGATGTCACGCCATGTCTCATGTGCTCTTTACATTTGTGTATCTTCTTGGGTGATGGGTCTTTATTTTAACATGCTTAGTATTGCATTGTCTTATGAAGTTGCCAGAGTTCTGTAGATATTCTGGATGTATGTACTTTGTCAGATATAATTATAAATGTTCTTCCTCCCTCCTCCTCCCCACCCCCCGTAGCTTATCTTTCATCCTTTTAGCAGTGACCTAAGAAGGGCAAATGTTTTGAATTTTGATTAAGTCCAGTTTATCAGTTTGCTATTCTATGGGTCATGCTTTTGGTATAGTATGTAAGTAATCTGTCTCCAACCCAAGATCACAAATATTTTCTCCTATATAGATGCTTTAAATATTTCATGTCAGGAATGCTGTTAATGTAAGTTGACCAGATGTCCTGCTTTTTAACATTTGTCCTGTGTTCTGCGGCGTTTTTCTTTTTTTTTTGGCATCACTCCCCTCTGGTGGGAGTAGGAGGCCCAGCCTTGCTCCTGGAGAGCTGCTGCTGGATTTGAACTGCCAACCCAGTGGGCCATAGTCCCGCACACAACCACTATGTCACTGGGGCTCTGCCCTGTGGCATTTTAAAATTAAAATAAACATATTACAATACTATTTTTGTATTCTATGAAAATTTTTGTTGCTCCATATGGACTAAATTTTAAGTCAAGAATTCCCCTCTCCCCACCCTCCTAGTCAATGGTGTCCCACTTAAAATCTGGTCATTTTATAAAGCTATCTTTATAACAGCGAATTAATATAACCTGAAAGCATCTTTTTACCTAACACCTGACATTCCTTGTTTAGCTAGAATGTATCCTCTTTTGTCAAAGAAAGAGTCTGATTAGTAAGTGTTGTGAAGTGGTCTGAGTACATCGAAATACTAATACGGGGGGAGAATTAAAATGAAACAAATGTGCCTGAAGAGGACAAATTTACAGAGCATGGCAGGGAGACCAGAGATCAAATCTGGGGTTTGCCACTTTCTTCTGACAGGGTAGATCATCACTGAACATCCCTGGCCCCAGTGTCTTCATCGTCCGATGGCACTAGGTGCTGTGTTGAGGCTGCTACACTCAGACGACCTCTCAGCCGTAATCCTCACTGGAGCCAGGCCCCAGGTCTGTCCCCAGTGGTGTCACTGGGTGGGCTCGCACTGGCCACCTTTTATGTGGTAGCCAAGTGCTAACCTCCTGTACCATCAGAGCCTGTATCTTCATTGACAAACCAGGACTCACCGCTGGACAGGTTTCTAATGATCCACAAAAAATAACATCTGTGAAAGGCTTTGTAGAAGGTCTCCCTTAAGTCCAGAAACTCAAGAACTATTCTTTTTTTCCCTCTTACACCCAATGGGGTCATTTTCCCAAGGGACCCTCCTTCACATTCCTGAGCACGACACCCTTCACTGCCTGTGACGAGGTCCCGTGTTGACAGTGATCACACAAGATACACCGTAAACTCTAAGGCTTAGGCTCCACGGATGGTTCCTTTACCAAGTCAGCCCAGACAGTTCCTTGTTCAGGGCAAAGTCCTTTTTATTGTACTGAAATTTCAAAAGGCAGTTAACATTAGTTACACATATACACAACCGACTTTATAACTGTTAGTCATAGAGAACACCCAAGAAATACAAATGATTTATCCACAGCACAGTTCACATCCATAAGAAAGAAAGTTGGAAAGAGAAATGAGTAAGTGCCCACCTGGGAGAGCGTTAGATTTTACAGGAAAATTAGATGGTTATTGGAAGGAAGCTGCCCCATCCTTCACAGCATACAGAACCTTCACGCTGGACTTTCACAGTTAATGTCCCCTCCCCCACTTTGGTCAGGTGCTTGTCCGGCATCCCCACTTTGAGTTGTTGGCACCCCAACATGTGAAAACGAGCCTGCACAGCTGGCTGGCAGGGGCTGCAGGGTGGGGTGAGGGGGGGGGATAGTCAAGTGACCTCAGGGTGCAGGTAGGTGAGGGGAAGATGGTCATTTCGGTGGCTCAGACCTCCTTATATACTGGTTAGGGGTATGAGGGCTGTGCAGACCCCTGGCAAGTCAGGGCGCAGCCACTTAATGACCAAACCGTATATACAAGACAAAGAGGCATGTTTCTCTTCTGACTTGTCATGCCTGGGCCTGTTGGGTAACTGGCCTGTTCCTGTTTATACAAGGGCCAGTAAGTGTGCTGGAGCCAGGGGAGCCCGGGACCATGCGTTCACTGCTCAGGCACAGTTCATATGCTGCCAACAGCCCTGCTGGGGAGAGGGTGAGACAGTCATTCATTTCTCCAGGGCTGGTCTCATTTCCGGTTAGCAAGAACACCGGTCACCATGAGCATGGCTACCTGGGTAACACACAGCTCCCTCGATGACTTAAATGCTTGGGGTTGTGTGTTCTCCCATTGACTGTGACTCATAGTGACCCCATGAAGGACAGAACTCTGCTCTGTCACCCGCACAAGATTGTAGTCGGAGCCCACTGGTGCAGCCACTATGTCAATAAACTCCTGGGTGTAGGACCCATCACTCACAGCGTGCATTCCAAGAACAACAGAAAGGTTGGGTTTAACACGCTGGAAAGGTGAACTCAATGTGGCACTGGGGAATGGCTCTACCACTTCCTGGAACCAAGAGGAAAAAGCTAGTGAGGACTGACATATAGGATGTTCTAGAACCATCCTCAGCCACTGCCATGATCACTAATTTGGTCTCTGTTGTGTATCCAGACAACAATTTGGTCTCAGTTGTGTCTGGATACTTTTGTGTCATTGCCAATGACCCAGGCAGCCACCACATGGCCTTCTCTGTGGAAATCATCTGCCTACATAGCCCCACGAATGTCCAGTGGGTCCCTGGAGGTGTGAGGGCTACACAGGCCCAAAGTCTCTCACCTTTCTGACCCAGGCTTCAAGTTCATCCCCAGGTAAAGAGCAGACTATGTCTGAAGGCCAAGCAGGCCAAGCATGAACATTCTGGCTTCCAGAGCTGGGCTAATGAACTAAGTCTTTGCTTCTGATTTCAGGTTTGCTAAAGACATAATATAAGAAAACATGGTGAGAGAATCCCTTGGGTTTTGGATTTTCCCTGGCCTGGGGTTCCCCTCCTCCCACTCTCCTGTTTTCTTATTGCCATGTGACGGATACCTTCTTAAGGTCACATCCCACGAAGGTGGGTGGGAAGTGTCTGAGACAATGGAACTCCAGACAGCCAATCAGATCCTGGGAGCTGGGAGCACGAAGCTGGGAGGAGTCATAGTGGGATCATTTGCCCTTGGGGCTCCCTGGGATGCCTCGGTGTTGGTCACCCATCAACTTTTGTCTTCAAAGTCTTGGAATGGAGTTGGCTGCAACCTTGGCCCCTACTGTAATCAGAGAAGCTGATGGATGCTCCCGGGGAACATGGATCATCTCCTATCTCTTTTGTTTCCCCTTGGAGTTTAGTTTAGTTGGTATCTGGGATCCAGATACCAGACAGGCCCACAGCCAAGGGCACTAATTAATTTACTGCATCTAAGAAAAGTCCCCAACTTCCAAAATTCCAAACTCATTAGCTAAGAGTCACAAGTCTGCTTTTGTCTCACTGAGAAAACTTACTCTGATCCAAATTCAACTTTTGTGCCAGCTGGGGAAAGAATCATGGTCACTGCCTGGAGCAAGCTCAAGGCTGTGGGTGGCAGAAGTGCCCTGGGTGGGGCCGGGGCAGGAGGTAGGGGAAGTGAATTGTTTAATGTGGCTCTTCTGCCCAAGGTCTCTCCCACCCAATGACCCTTTCCTGCATAGGTCTGGTAGGAAGCTGGGAGCAGATACTGATAGGACTCACCTGTGAGTAATTTGAACAGGAGTCCCTGAAGTGCCATTCTGCTGCCTCTAAATGAACTCTCTGTGAAATATGAGAAGGGAACTCATTACCAATAAGAGGTAGGAGTGGAGCACCTCCTCTGGACCGGGGATCCCTGTGCAGTGAGACCCTTAGGTCCAGGAGACAGCAATACCATCAAAGGGGCAGCAGCAGAGCCAGAGTAGCGTGATGGACTTCTTAACTCAAGGAGCAAGTCAAGTGAAGTGTTTTTGTCCAGGAGGCTAGGTGGTGGAGTGGATGCCTCTGGGCACTTCATTGGGGAAGCTGGGCTTGCTGACCCAGGGAGCTTGAGCTGAATGCCTTTGGGTTGAGATTTCCAGTGGATTGATATGCTTCTTTGGGCCTTGATCAGCAGACCTGAAAGAACTTTGTTACACGTCCCGATACCTCAACCTGAACATTTGTCACTGGCATTACAACTTGTGAACATCCTGAATAAATCCTTCAATCGTCAATCTTGTCTGTGAGTTCTCTGTAGCCATTGCAATAAATATTAGAACCCAGAGAGGTAAAAGCTAGAACTCTAACTTTAGACACATATGGGGCAGGCACATGTCGGGAGGCTGGCTCTGGCTCTGTTAGGACAAGCCCATGTGCAGAGCTGTGACCTTCCATCATTTCTCCAGAGGTGAAAGGACTCACTTGGCGGGAGCCAGCACTAGATTCATTTGAACGCCAACTCAATCACCATTATGTGCAAGAGGATGAAAAGCTGCTCTGAACCTGCAAGTGCCTGGACATCTCGAGTTGGGTCTGAGGTCACCCAGTTATCTCCATCAGGACAGCCAGAGGCAGCCCACAGAGCCATGCTGCACTGCTGACAGCTGAAGCCAGCTGGGGTCCCTACCACCTGCCCTGGATGCTCGCAGGGCCGAGGTTTAAAGCAGAGCTTTCAAAGCATCGCTGAACCACTTCCCCATTCCTCCCTGCTTCAGGCTGGGCTCACGCTACAATTCTGCTCCCTGGCACAGCCCACTGGACCCTGGGAAGAGGGATGCACTGTGTGGGTTCAGGTGTTCTCATCACTCACCAGGGTCTCACAGGGGTCTACATGAAGGAACTCTGGGAAGGATGCCAAGGTTTCTGAGGATGGGTCTCCTGGCCTCTCTTGAAGCAGCCCAGTGAGGTTTCTTTGCTGTGAGGGTGTCCATGAGCTTCTGGGCTGGCCATGGGAGACAGGAGGCTGAAACAGGGCAGGAAGAGCCTCTGCTCGTAAGCGACATTGGTGGGGAAGGGGGTAGCCACGGAGTAAGTGGGAAAAAATGGGGCCATGGGCAGATATGCCTATAACCCAACTCTCAACTCTCATCTCAAGTACACCCCAAAAATCCAAGGCCCTGGTGGGTTTGTGGCGGGAGCAGAATGGGAATCATGCCCGGAAGTCAAGCCTTCTATGTCACGGGCCTGATCTCCTTGGCATCTTCAGTGGGCTGAAGAAAGAAGACCTGTGTGGACCTGGCGGAGGGGGGTGGCGGGGAAGTGGTTCAGAGTCCCCATCTCTACACATCTCTTGACGCCTCAACCCTCTCCAGTCAGTGAGCAGATGGACTGGTCTGAGGAGACATGGGCGGTGAGGCTGGAGTCCATGATAGGGTCACAGGCTGGCTTCACACCTGGATGGAGGGGCCTCCATGTGCCCTGAGGGCATGACCACTGCAGACACTAGCAGGGAGGAGGTCTGCCTCTCACAGATGGAGCCAGGAGGAGAAGCACCTGCAGGTGAGCAGGAACAAAAGCTGTTCAGATCCAAGGGGGTGAGCATGAATGCTACCATGAAGGGGCTCCTGCATGAGCCTAGGGCTGGCGTCTGTGACCTTCACGACCTTGGGGACACGGATGGACTGCTGTGCGGTGGGCAGCCGCTCCCAGGACCTGCGCTGGGAGCACCAACAGAATTGGAAGCTCCAGGCCCAGGCACCCCCATCAGGGGGTTGAGCTCGGGCTGGGGTGTTTACATGATACACTCTGGATTCTAACACTCACTCTGGCTGCACGCAACAGACACGCGGCACGACACACCGAGACTGGAAGTCATGTCACACGGCACAAAGGACACACGCCCCACTGTACAACGGGCCCACGGAGGGGTCTGGCTGAGTCTCAGAGACTGGAGCTGGGTGTGGGGTGAGCAGTGCGCCCTTGATGCCCCTGTGTGCCTCTCTTCCGACTCTGCTTCCTCCATGTCTAGCACGCCCGGATCCTTCCCATCTGGCGAAAGTTACATGGAAGAAGGAACTTGGTTTCAGAACCAAGGGCCGGCCTATTCACACAGTTCTAGGCCTGGAGTGAACCCTTTAACGGTGCACATCGTCTACGAAGAGATTATTCACAATCATGTTTTAGGGGGCCCCCTATGCCACCCCCCTTTCCAAGCGCACACAGATAAAATACAATAAATACAACCAACCCCCCCAGTGTTGAACAAGGCCCCTGGCCAGTGCAGAGAGGGCGGGGAGGATGGTTGGGGCAGGGGGAGGGGTCTGCACAGGGCAGGCAGGGCAGCAGGGGGAGAGTGGGCTCATTCACATCCGAGTCGACGTCCCAGCACAGGCAGCACCGCACTGGGGAGCCTCGTGCCGCCTGCGGCTACTCAGAAAAAGGCGGGAACATGCCCAGGTCGGCAAAGTCTTCAATGTTATAGTTGCCTGTTCCCTGGGTCGGATCTCCTGGCATGGGCAGCATGTCCTGCAGGGAAGGGAGCCACAGGGCAGTCAGTCATTCTCCCGTGCTCTGGGGATGTCCCAGGAGCTCAGCCGGCCTCTCCCCATCACTATCCTCTTTCTGGGGGCTGCCCAGAACCCCCACCCTCACCCTGACCTCAGTCACTGGGGACTGCTCTGTCCCTGTCTACTGGGATAAGCCTGCCTGCCCCTGCCCCCCCCAAATAATCAGAACTATGATGCCAGGCAGCGCAGGGGGTGCCTGTGCAGAGGGCAGGGCCAATCCCCACATGCAACAGTCTTAGACATGACATTCTCGTGCTCTGGGCTCAAGATGACCCAGTCTTTCATGCAGGGGCAGCAGGATGCCACGGTCCCTCAAGGCACCTTCCCTTCTGAAATCTGAGGCCCATGTGATAGCCAGGGAATGAAGCATTCTGTGGACAGATGCATTTGGGAAGCAAGGCACATGGTGCCGGCCTTGTGGAAACCCAGTCCTCTTTAGGGCCAGAGAGATGAGGAGAAGTCTTGCAGTAGAATCTGAAGAACTAGGGTTAGCTGGTGTTTCCCAAACATCGCTGACCAAGAATTCTTTTTTGCATCGAGACTATTCAGCTCCACTTTAGGGACTTGGGTTTGACAGGGCTGAGGTGCGGGATCTGAGGATGTGTAAGGGCTGGGAGGAGTCGGGGCAGGGAAAGGGCCATGAGCAGGTCAGTGTGGACTAGGCCGAGGTCCTGGTCAGGCATCCTCTGCACATGGAAATGGAGAACGGCATTTCAACATGGGACATGTGGAATGACCCTGGGGCTGGCTGACCTCGCAGGAAAGGAGTTTGGGATGAGTGTGGGGTCCAAGGAAGAGAGGGCCCTTCAGAAGGGGGATTTACAACCCCAGGAGGAGGCCCCTCTGTGGCCACAGATCTATTCCAGCTCACGATCTTGCTTTGTGAGGCCTCCTGAGGTTCTGGGGAAGTCAGTGGGGATCTGCCTCTTGTCACGGGCTACCCCCCATCCTGGAGTTCTGGAGGAAGAGGCTGAGCACTTGGCTGAAGCTGAGTCAAAGGTGCTTGTACCCCATGAAGAGCCTCCAGCAAGACCCCAAGGGGTCTCTGGGGACCCTGAGGTGGCAGAGTGCTGATTTGCGAAGCCACATCTGCAACTGCATCATTAGGACAGGCCGCTCCCAGGCCCTCGCCCCTCAGATGTCCTCACATGTGGGCAGCCAGAAATTCAATGTCAGGTGTTCAGTCTTCTCATCCAGAGGGCAGCACCCTGGGCTTCCCTAGAGAAAAGAGCTGAGCCAGGTGGATGTGCTCAGGCTGGGTGGGCAAACTTCCCCTGCTGGGTGCTGGTAGGGCCCCAGGGCTGTGTCTGGGCAATCGGGAGCAATCAGGCCTGCAGGAGCCTGGCTGCCCAGCTACATCTGTCCCTGTCCTGCAGTTCAGGGTGTCTCTAGCCTCTGTGCACCTCGGCTTATGACATTCCTCCTCTGTGCACATGTGTGGCGCCTGACACTTCTTGCTATGCCCGGACTCCCCTCTAGCTCGGGCCTGCCATGCGGCCCCGGCCGGGCCAGAACTCACAATCCCAAGCGGGTGGGCGGGCAGCATTGTGGCCCAGGCCGAGGGAGAAAGGAAGCAGAGAGAAGGCGCAGGTACCTACGAGAGGGCGCCGCTGGCTGGATTTACCTGGAACACTTCAGTCTGACCGGGCTGCTGGTGCGAGTGCTGCTCACCGCTCTGCTGCCCGTGGTGCTGGCTCTGCCACTGCGACCAGACTTCCGAGGGCCGCCCTGGAAACTGCCCGCTGCTTTGTCCACTTTCAGCTGAAAGAGCCGATGGACAGGACACTTCCTTGAAAAGCCAGCCCGGAGACCTCAGAACCACTGCAGTGCCCAGGAGCCCTCACTTCTGAAAGGCCGGCTGCCCCCTGCTCCACTCCGACCCAGACAGACCTCCGTCAGTGCAGCACCGGAAAGGCCAGGAGGTAAGAGAGAGAGAGAGGGAGTTGCTCTCTGGAATGGCGTGGGTACTGGGTTCTAGAGGGTGGTCCTAAGGTGCAGGGAGGGTTTAGACACGGGAGACCTTGGTGCCCTTTGTGACTGCTGACGGAGGCCCCTGCTGGGGGGCCAGGGGCATGTGTGTGGGACCCCGGATGTGGAAGGGCTAGTGTTGGCCTGAGGACAAAGAAGCAGACCTTGGTGGCACAGAGCCTCGGTTCACAGGCTGCTCACAGATGGAATTTCAGCCTTTCCAGGAGATACGTCCGTCTCACGGCCCTTGTGTCATTGGCTGAAGCCAGTCACGGCATCTTACAAGGTCTTTAAGATGAGTGGGTGATTTGTCTCTTCTGCTCAGGGCATCTTCAAATCAGTTTGTCGAGGAGGAAGGCATTCAGTGGAGGGTGGGGGTGGGGGGAGAAACAAGGAATTTTCTGATGGCATCAGCAAATTAATTTATAAATGAGAGTGCCTTTGCTTGTGCCTACAACTTAGAAAGAATACCAAATGGGATTTTCACCCTCCAATGATTAGTTTCTCTGAAGGTACAACATAAATCCCAGAGCACTTGGCGCCCCCGCTCCCCACCCAGCACACTTGTTTCGAAACCTTCAATAACATTTTGGAGGTGGTGGGTGGTGGACTCTCGGTCCAGGAGTCATCAGGTGGCACAGTGGGTTAAGTGTTGGGTGGCCAGCTGCACAGCTCGCAGTTCAAGCCCTTCAACAGCTCCATGGGAGAAAGAAGAGGTGGTCTGGTCAGTTCAAAGAGCTACCATCTCAGAAACCCCACTGGGGTGATTCTGAGTCAGCATGGACTCGGCTTTGGGGATCTCTGTGTATGAGACTGCCCCCACCAACAGCCATGTTTTCCAAAGGGAACCCCTCTGACCTGATGCATTTAAGCAACTGAGGGATTGAAATGATGTCAAGGATTTACATGAGGGCGAGCACCAGGTTACATGTACACACATATACACACACACGTATACACATGAACACACACAGACATACACACGGGACCTCCTGCTGGGAATAGAAGATGCTTTTCATACAATAAGGGCAGTTGTTAGCTGCAGTCAAGTTCTGATGCCCGCCTGTGGCTCCTCGGGGTTTTCTGGGCTGTAATCTTCACAGACCACGCCACCCACTGCCATCAAGTTGATTGCGATTCCCAGTGACCCTACAGGACAGAGGAGGCCTGCTCTTCTGGGTTTCTGAGATTTTAAATATTCCGGGGAGCAACGGCCTCATCTTGCTCTGGGGCCATGTGGTTAGCGACTCAGTGCATGGTCCACCACCAGGCCACTTTAGGTATGGCCCTGCCGGAGAAGAGTGCACACAGTATGGACGGCCAGAAGAGAGAAAGCAAAAGAAATCAGTTTTGGAGAAAGGACAGCCAGGATGAGATGTAGACATGAGGACAGTGAGACGCGGTCTCCTGTACTTTGGACATGTTGTCAGGAGAGACCAGTCCCTGGGGAAGCACATCAAGTTTGGCAACATCGAGGGACAAAATGAGGACGACCCTTGATTGACACAGTGGCCGAAACAATAGCTCAGACCTAGCAACTGCATCTGGGTAGTGTTTCTTTCTGTTGGACGGGATTCAAGAGTACCCAACGACGACGACGACAACAACAACAACAACAAAGCAGTTTGCTAGGCCTTTCTTTTGCACACTGCTGCATTGACTAAAACTTCCAACCCCTAGGTCACAGCCAGTTGCAAACTGCTTGAGTCACCCAGGCTCCTTAATAACAAATAAACATTGCCGAAGACCAATGTGCGCATAAGCAAATATTGTGAAAATAGCTGATGGTGCCTGACCATCAAAAGATACGGCGTCTGGGGTCTTAAAGTTTGAAGGTAAACAAGTGGCCATCTAGTCCAGAAGCCACAAAGTCGCATGGAAGAAGCACACCAGCTCGTGTGACCACGAGGTGTTGAAGGGATCAGGTATCAGACACCAAAGAACTAAAAAGTATATCATTGTAAATGAGGGGGAGTGCAGATTGGGGACCCAGAGCTCATCTGTAGGTAATGGAACATACCTTTACAGAAGGGTCATGGAGAGGAGATAAGTCAGTCAGGGTACAGTGTAGCAATGATGAAACATACAACGTTCCTCTAGTACTTCAATGCCTTCACTATCATGATCCCAAATCTACCTTACATATCTGGCTAGACCAGAGGATGTACACTGGTACAGAGAGGGACTGGAAACACGGGGAATCCAGGGCAGATGATTTCTTCAGGACGAGTGGTGAGAGTGGAAGTACCAGGAGGGTGGAGGGCAGGTGGGGTAGAAAGGGGAACCCGATGATAAGGTTCTGCATATGACCTCCTCCCTGGGGTCTGGACAACAGGGAAGTGGGTGAAGGGAGACATCGGACAGTGTAAGATATGACATAATAATAATAATAATAATAATAATAATAATTTTAAACTATCAAGGGTTCATGAGGGAGAGGAAGTGGGAAAGGAGGGAAAAATAAGGAACTAATATCAAGGGCTTAAGTAAAAGTAAATGTTTTGAGAACAATGATGGCAACAAATGTATAAATGTGCTTGGCATACAATGGATGGATGTATGGATTGTGATAAGAGTTGTATGAGGTCCCAATAAAGTGATTAAAAAACCAACAACAAGAAACGAACACAAACAAATCCACTGCCATTGAGTTGACGCCAACTCACAGTGACCCTTTATATGGTTTCTGAGACACTAAATATTTATGAGAGTAGATAACCTCATCTTTTTCTCTTGGACCAGCGCAGGGGTTTGAACTATGGACTTTGAGGTTGTATCAGCCCTATGTCTAACCCACAGTGTCATAGGGACTCCTTCTTTAATGCCTCTTTATTGGTGCTTTTCAAGTTTTGTGAGATGACAACCATTGGCAGAGTTCTATGAAAACATTGATGGGCACGTTTCTTACTTCAGGGCAAATGCAAAACCCCAACAAAAACCTGCCCTTGCTTAGGTTCCAGCTTAGAGTAACACTGTGCAGGGGTCCTAAGGCTGTCCATCTGGATGGCAGCAGACAGCTTCATCGTTCTCTGGAAAGGCCACCTTGTGATTAGCAGTTCAAATGGACAAGAGGGATTTACATCTATTTTGCACATGGAATCTGTTTTAAAAATCACCCCTATGTAATTTAATCTGAAATGTCTTTGTTCTAATTCTCTTGCATGAGATTCCAAGGACAGGAAGAAATCTTTCTAGAATCATGACTTTTGGCCTGATTTGGAAATCAAGTCTTAAGCTTCTGCTGAGAGCAAAAGATGGACCTGGTTTATAACTGTGGCAAAATTTACACCAGGCAGCCCCAGTGGGAATGACAAGGGAATTCACACTGCACAGTTAGTCGCCTGCTCCTCCCAGATCCTGGAGCAGCGGAGCAGCAGCCCAGTTCAGCGGGAGGGTGGGCAAACACAGTTACCACAGGAGGTTGGGCAAGGCAGACAAGTGACCTTCCTGGAGGTGGGTGGTGTCTGCCATTCAGGAACCCTCAGACTTCCTCCAAGATCTTGTTTCAACAAAAACTTCCTGTGGCGTTTTGTGCAGCACGACACAGTTCTCTCCACCCTTCCTTCTTGAGAGCTATCTCATCTCTCCTTCCCTTGGCCAGCAAAACTCGGAAGCTCTCTCTAGAGGAATCATTCTCTGTCCCGCCTTCACCATTCATCGCCCTCTGCAATCACTCCACAGCTACATCCATTCAAAACGAGCCCAAACCCACAGCATCCCAAGAGCCATTCTGCTCATCTTTCTGGTTGGCGGGTAGAGTCCCCTCAGAGGTGGGAAGAAGCGCTCTGTGGAACCGCTTTAGAAAGAACAGCCTAGGAAACCCCAGGGCACACAATTCTACTCTGGCACACATTGGGTTGCCATGAATAGGAATGGACACCACTTTTTTTTTTATAAAAGAGGCAAGCTCCGCAAAATGGGCTCTGGTAGTGCAGTGATGATGCTCAGGTCACAACCCAACAGAATGATTGGTGGTTCGAATCCACCCAGTGGCTCCATCGGTGAAAGACCTGCCAGTTTACTTCTGTAAAGATTACAGCCAAGGGACTCTTCTCTGTCACCTGGGTCCCTATTGGCTGAAAGAGATTTGAGAGACTCCGACAACAAGTAGAGCTGGAGAGAAAGCTCTGACTTACTGGAAGTGAAGAGGGCTTGAAGCACTTACTGATTACGACCAAAGCCCACGCGGGTCAGCATGGTCACACACCCTTATAAAGAAAACAGAAATCCTCACCATTGGAGCACTAAGTAAGAGCATAAGATCGTGATGACCAAAAAAAAAGACAGAAGTTGACAAGGTGTTATTTTACTCCATCAATGCCCATGGAAGTAGCAGCCAAGACATCAAATGACACATTGCAGGGAGCAAATCTGTTGCAAATCGACCTCTTTTAGGTGTCAAAAGGCAAGTGGGCCACTTTGAAGGACAGCGTGTGCTAGAGTCCAGGCGTGGTCTTTTCAGTCACCTCGTACGCATGTGGACGGGGAATGGCAAGGCCAGAGGAGGAGGATCCGTGTGCATGACAGTGCTGGTGAGGAGCAGTGACTAGCCCATGGAGCCCAGGCGGGGTCGTGGTTCTGTGCTGAGCTGTGATCCACACGGTGGGCAGTGTAAAAGCACCAGCAGTTCCGAGGGAGAAAGATGGGGCTTTCTGCTCCCGTAAACTGTTCCTGTCTTGGAAACGCAGGGGGGTGTCATTGGGAGTCAGCGCTGGTTGGCTGGAGGGCAGTGAGGGAGATGGACTGACTGATGAATGAACAGATCCATCTTGGAAGGGCCTAGGCCCGAGAGATCCTTTGAAGCGAGGTGATGAGACTTCATCTCACGTTTCTGGACATGGTATCAAGAGGGGTCAGCCCTGGAGAAGGCTGTCGTGCTTGGGAAAGCAGAGGGGCAGTCAAGAAGAGGAAGACCTTCAAAGACCTGAAATGATCCAGGAGCGTCAACAGTTGCTCACGTGCAACAATCACTGTGAGGGTGATGCGGGATTGGGCCATGTTTTGGCCACTGTCTATTGGCACCGACTCTGGAGCATCTGACAACACTAAGATCAACAAAGCTCTGCCAAGTGCTTTTCGTGTATGTAAGAAAAGGTCTATATAGGGAAGGTCTGAATACTAGAAACACAGACACTGGTATGGGGTTGGGGTGGGGAATCAGTCATCTGGATTACTTCGAGAACTAAACCAAAATCCCAAAGTTGTGCCCTTTCCCAACTGCCTGTATGTGCTGCTTCAGAGCTCTTCATAGCGCCGAATGCCCAGGGAAAGCCCTCTTCCCTTGTCTTAGCAGATGAATGCGCGCATCCTTCGGTATCAGAGTGCCTGGGTTTAAGCCCTGGCTCTGGCATGACAATGGGATGAGAGGGACTAGTTGTTTGACATTTTGGAACCTCAGTTTCCTGATCTGTGGAGGGGAGGCACCTTGTGGAGTCTTCTCGTACAGTCACAGGGAAGAGATGACTGGAAGCAGTGCATGTGAACCACCAGTGATCCCAGAGCATGAATCGCTGTCCCTCTTGCCTGAATTAGCTCAGGTTGTCCTCAATGCCAGGAGCCCTGGCAGTGAGGCAGTGACATGTCACGCTGAAAACTGCAAGATCAGCATTCGAATCCACCAGCGGCCCCAAAGGAGAAAGATGGAGTTAGTCCATAGAGTGGCAGTCTGGGAAACTGAGGCAGTTCTACCCTGTCCTATAAGGGCACAATGGGAAGAAAGGAGTCACTAGGCAATTGGCTCTAGCAAGATCTCTAATGCAGGAAGTATAGGCCATTGTGAAGGGTCACAACAGTGGGTCCTGATCCAGACAGGAGGCTTCTGATAGAAGTTACATATCAAGTGACGGCCGGGTGGATGAGATCACTGGGATGGGAGAGCTAAGGGGACTTCCATGGGAAGGGCCAGCCCTGACTGCTCTGCATGGCAGAGAAATGGTGAGCAGGGGCCGCAGATGGGGCATCCCCAAGATGGGCATCTTTGTGGAACAAGGCCCCTGTTGTCTCCAACACCCAGGTGATTTGCCTTCTCGATCCAAAAGCCTTATCCAAAAGGTGTGGGTACAGACTTGGTGGGTCTTGGTGGAAACTCTGGACTGGGTTCCATCCTTGCTGTATTCCTTTTGATTTTTAATATTGTTCCTCAAGGGCCAGGCTGCTACACCTGTGGCTGGCTGAACAGAGCACCTGCTTGCCCAGGTGTTCAGTGGGTTGTGTACTAGCTGCTGCTTCCTGGGCCAGTTAGGTGGGGTTTGCAATGAAAGATCAGAATCCCGAGGAGCCTGTGAACCTACAGTGTTAGAGGCAGGGGTATGACACCTTCTTATTTTTATTGGCACTCCAGGGTATTATATGTTTCCTCTTGCTTGCTAATATTTTCTTTTCCTCTTGAGAGTCCAGAGATTTCAAAACTTCCCAGTGCTCAGAGGGTCCATGTAATTGAGTTCTGTCTCAGTGGTTCTCACCTGAGAGTGTTTTTTACTCCTCAGGGGACATCTAAATGGCCGGATATAGCTCTGCTTCTGATGGCTAGAACTGGAAGAGTGTGATGGAGAGATGCTGCTACCCCCCTTATAAAGCAAAAAGAGCCCTCTTCCCAACAAAGCAGTACCACAAAGACAACAGTGCTGACCTGGAGAAACTCTGCCAAATAAAGTCAAAGATGAACACCAGAAGGGCAGGCCAGTTTCTTACAAATGCCTTTACCACCTTAAGTCGAGAATTTTCACCTCCTCACACTAATGACCAATACTGCAGGAGTTTGGGCCCAAGCGCCCCTTACATTTTTGGCAAGCAGTCCTAGGGCTGAATCTGGGCACAGGATTGGGTGCATGCCTGGGATAGTCAGCAGCCCAATGGATCACTCACCAAGCCACCTGCGCTCTTTATTGACGTACTAGGTTTTGGAGAAGAAAGTGGAAAGTACCAAAGACTGTCAAAAGGCCAGAGAAATCTGTCTTGGAACCAGCATAACCAGAGAGCTCCTTCAAGGCAGGGATGGTAAGACTGTCTTAGATTCTTTGGACATGGTGTCAGGAGAGAGTGGGTCTGGGGAGGGACACTATGCTTGGCACAGTCGAGGGGCAGTGAGAAAGAGGGAGGGCCTCGACGAGATGGACTGCCACAGTGGGGCTCAGCATCGGGACCACTGTGTGGCAGGCGCGGGACGGGCAGTGTCTCAGTCGTGGGTCGGAAACAACTTGATGGTGCCTCAAAACAGCAACAACAACAACAACAACATGTTCTGTCAACAGAGAGCACTGGAGGTAAGCCACATGCCATTGCCCAAGACAGGGTTTCTCTTTCTGGGGCTGGTTGCTTTCTGTCTGTTTGCTGCTTCTCTGATAATTTGCTTTCCCATCACACACAGGGCACCCAGCAGAGGTGCCAGCCCGCTCTGGGGGACTTTTTGACCACCTGGGAGGTGACTCCTGGGGACCACCTGAGGCCCGCTGCCCCTGCTAATGAATTTCTCTGCCAACTCTCTACCCGGCTGCGTCTACAGACCAGCTTCTGGCCAGCTTCCTCCCTCACTACTACACAGCCCCCTTCTAGAGCCAGGTCTGCGCTCAGCCTCCGGGGAGGTGGATTCGCCCTCCCCAAGTTGTCAGCACCCTTCCTGGTCTACTTTCTCTCAGCCTGAGAGGGGGCAGCTGCTCTCTGCAGGCCTGCCCTCCTCAGGCCTCCCATCACCACTTGCAGGTTGCTAAAAAACTAATTTTTTTTTCTGTGTGGCATCCCTGCCCTGGTGGGAGTAGGAAGCCCAGCCTTGCTCTTGGAGAGCTGCTGCTGGATTTGAACCATCAACTCCGTGGGCTGCAGTCCTGCACATAACCACTGTGCCACCAGGGCTCAGCTAAAAAGCAATCTTTACATTCAGATTTCCCTCCTTAATTCTAGGTCCGGACTCACTCTCCTAGCTGTGGCCTGCTGGACACAGCACTGCTCCCTCCTATCGAAGGACATACATGGTTGCCTTCATAAATGCTTCCCCGGATAGGCTGTGTGATTTCTGAGTTCTGTTCTGGGGTGTCACTGGCAGAGCACTGGGTTTTTGGACTGTGACCTGAATTTAAATGAAGTTGTAACTTAGACTGAAAACACACACACACACACACACACACCTCATGGCAGTATAGCCCATCCACTGTTTTGGGGTGGACTCTGACCCATAGCAGCCCTGCAGGATGGGGAGAAGGGCCCCAAGGGGTCGTCAGGGCTGCTATCTTTCTGGGAAGCAGACGCACACCCCTTTCTCCCATGGAGGGCTGCTGCACTGAAACCACCAATCTCTCATTTTGCTGCTGAGCGCTTAACCACTGTGTCACCAGGGCTCCTCCACAACAGTTAAGATAACTTGGTGGGTCTGAAATGCAAAGAAAAGAGGAGGAGGAGAAGGCAGAGGAGAAGAATCGATTCCTGGAAGTTTCCAGAACTAACTCAGCATGCAGTGCACAGAAAGGGGCTGTGGGCCAGGCAGCCCCAATTTCTCATGAAATTCATGGACAACTGAGCCCCGCACAGCTATCCTGGGAGAAGGCCCGTGGAGTCAAATCACTGCTGAGAAGGGCCGTGGTATGCTTGTTGATATTGTCTGTCAGCCACTCAGGCTGTCCCAGGGCGAAATCACCGGCGTGCTCAGTCCCCTCCAGCAGCAGGAGGACAAGGCCGGGGTCTTGTGAGATAAGCCTGACCAGAGCACATGAGGAAAAAATGAAAGGGGAGGAAGACAGAATGGAGTACATCCTGGCCTACCAAGCCTTCAGGACGCTATTCCCACTCAGAACAGCCGCTACAGAGAGAGGATCACATGACCAGGTGCCTGAGTGATGGCTGGTGGAATGGGATGCTCTTGTGCTGTGACACTGAGTCCCACTTGCAGGACCCCGACTGTGGCCGTGTCCCGCACGCACTCCGACCTGCCGTATAACCTGCAGCAATGTGGGTGAGCACTGCCTGTTGTGTTACCTGCTGTATGTCTCTTCAGAAAGAGACCTGGTTCTTCGGGGAGACGGCTCTGATGCCTTCTCCACCCACCCACCCACCCTTGTCCATGTTCTCCCCGATACCCCTCTCCACTGTGCACACCCTCAGTAATAAGGAGCCCTTCCTGTCCTCGCCAGACTCCAACTCCTTCTTCCCTCCTGCCTGGAGCTGAGCGGGAGCCCTGCTGAGGTAGTCGTAACATGTCGGGCACTAACTGCCAGGTCAGCAGTTTGAAACCACCTGCCTCTCTGCAGGCGAAAGACAAGGCTTTTGACTCCCATCAAGAGTTTCGGTGTCGGAAATCCAGAGGGGCACCCCTATCTACCTGTATGGTCGCCAAGCATCGGAACTTGTTCCCTGGCAGGGAGGTTTGGTTTTGAGCGGAGCTGGGTCTCCCAGGAGGAATCCAGGGAGAGGAGCCCTCAGGGTGGAGTCTGGTTGTTCTCTATTCCATTGACCTCTTGGTCAGGCAGCCTGGTTCCACCCTGCTCCCTAGTTGGCTTCCAGACCTCACTGTACCCCCACCCCCCCTTGTCACAGTCCACACCAGGAACTGTCTCCCAGCAGGCTCATCTGTCGAGGACCCTGGCTTCCCGCTGCCTCACGGATTTCTTTTGCACTCCCACACCTCCTCTCTCTTCTCTCTTGGGCCCCTCAATCTTCTGCTGCGACACTCATCGGACACTCATCAGCTGACTTCCAGCCCCCAGCCTGCATTCTGTTCTCCTGCAGCACTTCCTTCGGCCAAGGCTCCCCGGTGATTTCCTGATGGTGCAGCCGCCGGACGGATGTGTCTCAGCCCTTACTTCATGTTATCCGACTGTGTCTTCCATGCGATCCTGGGAGGGGTGCCAGCTGCTTGCTTCACACCCATGTATATCAAGCACCGGATGCCAGGACCTCCGGTTCTGGGGCAATTCTAAGAGTCCCCTGGGCAAAGGGTTAGAAGATGATGAACCAGGGGCCAAGGCGGGTGATGGGCATATATGCTTGGAAGAGGGCATAGTTACACCACTTCTCGGCTCTGAGGCCCTGGATACACGCCCAATGACCTCTTTGACCCTTGGTTTAGGAGCTCTAGGGGTGCAGAGGTGAAAACGTGGCTGAGGATCGAAATGTTGGCTGTCTGCTGCTTTCATGGCAGAAAGATGTAGCCGTCTGTCCCGGTGAAGTCCTACAGTCTTGGAAACCTGACCTCTGTCCTATCAGTTGGAATCCATTCCAGGTTAGCAGGTTTGAGTTCATTGGCACTTTAGTAGTTTACTTAGGAACTCTGGTGGCATACATAGGTTGAAGGTCAGCTTTTCAGAAGCACCAGCAGCCCTGTGAGAGAAAGATGAGGCCTTCTGCTCCCGCCACAAGGCGCAGCCTCAGACACCCACAGGGGCAGCTGGACTCTGTCCTGCAGGGTCACGAGTTGTTGAAAGGACTGAGAGGCAGGGGTCTGGGTTTTAGGTTCTTTGTCTATAATGGGAATGACGTTGGTCCCTGTCTGATAGAGCATTGGCTGAATTCCCTTTTGTAGCAAAAACAAACAAAAAACTTGGCATATGGTGAGCACTCAGGGAAGTCCGCGGTTATTGCCGTTATTATGCAGGTTATTATCACTCTGAATATGAACTACTTTGAAACAACTGTAAAAGGAGCTGCTCAGTCTCTGGACGCCCCCAGGGTGACCTTTTGCCCACCACAGGAGTACTGCAGGGCCCTCAGGCCAGGGTTCTGTGCTGGCTGGGCCCCGTGTCCATCAAGGCTGGCATCTGCTGTTGGAGACTGGACACATGGTGTCTAGATCACTGGGACAGGGGTGTGGTCCGATCCTTCTTGCTGTGGCCACAATGAAACGCCTCGAGGAGTACTAAGGGTGACCACTAGGTCTCCTTGGAAGCTTCTCCTGGCCTTGCCACCAGAACGATCCTTCTGGCTTTCAGCAACCAGCATCCTCCATCTGGAGCACTGGTACCATCGTGGTTACATACTGGGCTGCTAACTGCAAGTTCAAAACCACCCGCCATTCCTCAGAGAAAGATGGTCTTTCTACTCCCATACAGAACGAGTCTGAAAATACCCCATCCTGTAGGGCTCTAGGACTCAGCACTGACTCATGGCCGTGAGTTTAATGTCATTTTGTGGTCTTCCACACAGACGGTGACTGCAGTGTCTATACCCTTAGATTCCCCTGGTCCATTTACTTATGTGTCTCTTCATTCTCAGTCTCTGAGAGGTGATGGTTCTCAAGGAGGGGCCCCAACTTCTCCCCACTTGCTCAGAATGATCTTGGTGCTCCTGAGTGCAGGCTCAGTCAATCAGTGCAGACAGGTCGCTCCTGCTTCCCAGAATGCCTATGGCACCTCTATTTGGCCAAGCCTGCTGGTAGGAGGAGGCCAGGGGTTTTTGCCACACCCAGGTGATGAAGCAAGAGGAAGAGGTTGGGGGAAGGTCCCCTGGGACCCAAAGATGCTGGGTGGTTCCTGCAAGGTGTGCCTAGCTGAGGGGAAGCCACTGTAGGGCTCCCTGTGCCTGGTGCTGGGAACTGGGCTTCTCCATTGAGCTTCATGTAAGAATCAGGCAAGGGTACTGGCAGGCTGTAAGGAGAAAGGATTCCAGGCTTGGAAGCCACAAAAGGCTCTGGAGATGCTGTACCCCAGCAATGCAAACTGGATGAGGAGGTGGCCACGGGCCGAGCACACCAGACCATTGGCTAGGGCCATGACACCGTGTTTTTAATATAATGACTGACAAAGGGCTCAAAAGGAATCTTCCAAGTTGTCCACTGGCAATTGAGATGTCTGGGTTTGTCTTCCTCTTGCCTGACAAGGATGGGCTTTGCCCAGAAATGGCCCAGGAACCCCTTTAGGGGTTACCTCCCACAGCAGCCCCGTGAGGTAACGGGCACTATCATGGGCGTCTTATCAATGCCACAGGCCCTTGTTTTGTTGGTCCCTCCTGACCTGCCCTGGGATTCCGGCCGTGGGGGGTATGCTGCGAGTTCTGTAGGCACAGGGGACATGAGTGAAGGCAAGAGTTCTTGAGAGATGGGGTGTGGGGTGGGGATTGGGGCCATGAACCCTTTATGACTTGACGTCTGTTAACCACGCCAAGCCAGGTGATCGTCATTGGGAACATATCCCTCATGAGTGAGAGAACTCCACCATCACGATTTACCTACTTATTTACCTATTCATTTATTTTTTACTCCGTTCCTTTAACTCCACATAGCAACAGCTGAATGGCAGTCAGTTGTGCCTGGGGAAGAGGAATCAGGGAAATTTTTTATAGCACTGCAGCATAACCAAGAACGGGGAAAATGCCACCATGACGTTTTATGCACACAGCCTACCATCTCTTCAATTATTTCCTTGTCTCGTTGAAACAAAGCTTCAGGATTTTTTTTGTTTTGTTTTGATTGGGTGGGGGAAGTGGCCGTGGGAGGGAGGTCTGGAAGTGCTTGTCAGCTGCCACAAAGGGTTAAAAAACATCCTTTGGAATCAATGTGGAGGACAGGGAATAGCCCCCGTGCCTTTAATGTCATGCCACAAGAGCAAGGACAAAGCACCCAGACTCTGAGCAGTATCCCCAGTCTCAGGGTGGCCTGTGGGTCGCATGCCGGCCTCGTGCAGACGCTCTGGGAGATAAGGGCGGCACCCTAGACTCGGACTGTACAAAAAGCTTTCTATCCTGGCTGCTTCTCCCAGGACTCCCATCCTTACCCCCCCCCGCCCCCGCCCGCTCCGCGCCATACTCACCGAACCCCGGCGTCCTGTTGGCAAGGCTGGAGTAGGCGTTCCCGCTGGGGGAGGAGGTAGCAGGGCTGGAGAGGGGACTGTAGGAAGATGGGTCGGCCGGGTAGGTGTGGCTTGTCCCGATCCCAAACGGAGATGACTGAGTCTTGCTGGACTGGGATGGAATTTGCTAAAATCAGGAAAAAAATCAAACAGATAGGAGCATCATCCGAGGCCTGCCTCCCTGGGCTAGTGGCTGCCCAGGCAGTGGGAGGTGACCTGTCAGGGCTAATGCCGACTCCGGGGGGGCCTCTTGGCTGGCTGGTTGCAGGCACTGTGCTATGTGACAGTCGGGCAGGTGTGGTTGGAGAAGCCCAGTCTGGGGACAGGGTTCCATGGCCAGGGTGGCCTTGGCACCATCAATACCAAGAATACCATCAACCGAATCAGCACACATCCTCCTGGGGGCTGACAGAGCATTAGATTGCCCTGCACTCCTGGGTCTGAGTGGGGAGGGCCCTAACTCTGAATGGAGGGTCTTTCTGCGAACCGATGGGGTGAGGTGGTCAGGGAGCCAGTTCTCAAGGGCCCTTAGGCTAGCCGGTGCTTCTGAGCACCTGGCTGTGGGCCCAAGGGTCAGTTCCACCTGGGAGCACCAGCCTGTCCTGGGAGCTCTGCCCCATTGGGAGAGAAGGACCACGGGGCCCTTAGGGCAGCGTAGACTTTGCAATGCTCCTACCTGCCCGGGAAAGGGCGGACGGCTCCCTGTCCATGCCACCTGGCTCTGGTTTAGTTGCCGGGAGATCTGGGACAGGTTCTGGCCGGTTGATGAGGAAGACTGAATGTCATTCACCCCGGGCACGTGGACCACCGAGGAGCTGGAAGAGAAAGAAGCACATTCACTGAGGACTGCCCTGCCTTGGATGTGCTCACGGGGACAGCGCCTCACTTGGGCCACCTGACGCCTTCTCCATCCCCAGTGCAGCAGCTGTGAGAAAAGTCTATCACCAAGTGAACCACAGAGCCGTACAGCCGGTGTTCTGCCGCAGCCCCTCCGCCGTCCCATGGGGTCTTGTCTCCCTCTCTTCCTAATACAGATTCAGCCTGACCCTGCCTGGCTCTCTCCAAGCCATGGGCCCCATCCTACCCTCCGACTGCCTTTGCTTTCAACAGAGGGCTGGACTCCCCCAAAGACCGAAAGTTCTCAGACTAAGCATCAGCCTGGGCTTCCCATCCCCCTTTGTGAGTGGGTTAACTCGTGGCTCTGGGGGTGCCTGGAAGGCTGAAGCGTTCCGGAATAGGATGCAGGCCACCTGGGAGTCCGTTTTCCCCAGAAATCAAAGCTGCCAATGGAAACCCGCTGGGATGGCCGAGTCCTGCTGCCCAGCACATGCTCCTGTGGCTCTCCTCCCCCCTCCCCTCAGTTCATCTTCAATCTCACCTAAGCCAGCTTACAAGGTACCTGCTGCCTGGCTCCCCAGGCCCGTTCACAGACTCAGTCCCTAACCACTGCCTCTGCATCCCTGGGCAGGTCTTGCAGGAGAAGTTGGTGGGAAAGTGAGAGGAAAGGATTATGGAATTTCTCCAGGACCTTTTTGCAGGTGCGCTTCCCCCCCCCCCCCCACTGCCTGAAACAGTAAGCCCACTACAGATTGGGAGGTCCAGGACCTTCCTTCTGCCTCCCCAGGACTGGCTCAGGGTACAGGGCAGGGCACGGGGCGGGGGGCGAGCATGCAGGAAACAAGAGGGTTTGGAATGAGGCTTCGGGTGGAGGTGGGCTTCCAAAGAAAGGTATTGATAAGAAGTGCAGGTCCAGTTTTACGAACTGGGTTGTACTCTTTCTTGTCTTTCCATGCTATCTGATCTCTGCTTGCATGGGGAGGATACACTGTAAAGCAACCACTGCAGAATGAGTTCGGTTGCTTATGCAGTGGGGAGACTTACTCCGTCTTCTTCCACGTCCAATCAGTTCTGCACTTCACATGAGGGCATAAAATGAGGGAGTGCTTTCAGATGGTAATTTCTGATTTCTGTTTCCTACACTGTCCCACCCCCCTGTCTCCGTGGCATTGGTAAGGTCCAGCTGTCACCCTGTTGGCTGATGGTCACTTGACTGAAAGGGAGGGCTTCTCATGGCCAACATTAGGACCTTGTGTCCAGCATTCCCATGAGCCTCTGGGCTATAGCTGCCAGACTTAGTATAAAAGCCAAGGCAGCAGACCACCAGTGACCATGCTGGAACACAAAGTTGTTCACCCCACCCCATTCCCCACCCGAAATCAGCTAACGTCCTTTAGAATTAAAGGACATTCTGTCCACTCCCGGGCTTAAGGCCTCATCTATCCATCCATGCATCCATCCGCCCACCCATCCTCCTACCCACCTATCCATTCATCTACCCCATAGACTAACATTTGCAAGCATTTCCAGCTGCTACACATGTGCCTGAGTCCTCCCATCACCCCTTCCCCACACAGCAGGGCAGCCCTTCCTTCTCGCACTGCCCTCCACCCCACTCTTTTGCTTCTAAGACAGCAGCCCGGTGAACTCAGGTCTCAGTAATGATCACTGGGCTGTCCACCCTGCCTGTCTTCCTCCCTTACGGAATCCTCTTACCATCTCCAACCGGAATGGACGCATTTCTTCAGGTCACTCTTCTTAGAAGCCATTAATGACATAGTTCCAAGCCATGGTCTGGCACACAGGCCCCCAGTCTCACCCTCTGCTTCTACCATACGTGGACCCTCACCCTAACCCCACCCACACCTAGGCTTTGCATAGGACACTCTTGACACCCCACGTACACCCCCAGCCAGGTGGCAGAACCTGACTTGTGCCTCTAGGTTTAGCCCTGTAGTCACCTCAGCTTTCCCTGGCCGTCCCATCTTGGGTCCTGCCCTCCTCCTTCAACTCTGTTCTCTAGATGCCCTGTGCTCCTTCCCTGTTACCCTCCATCCAGACGGGGCATCAGCAGAGAGTGCCAAAAGGATTCCGTGAACCTGGGCTCCACTAGCCGCCAGCGCTGTGGATAATGCACAGCTTTGAAGAGTCTTCAAACCTCGACTGATCCTCTCCAAGGGGTCTGGCCTGGGATAATGCCTGCCTGTTGTCCTGGAGCGGTCCTCCAGACTGAGCCCCCCGACACTATAGGCTGGACTGTCCATTCTCCATTGGACTTGCTTTAGCTCAAGGGCACTTCCTTGTCAGGTGTCTGCAGTTCTGCCCCATCTGGGTCATGACCGGAGGCCAATTCCCTGACCTGCTGCCACAGACACTTTGACAGAACTCAGTGGCTGTACCTTTCACGGCCACGGCCACTAAGCATGGGCGACAACCCAGCCAAGTCTCACAGAGCCGGCGAGGTTGGCCGGGCAAAGGCCCGTGGGCACTGACCACTCTGACAGCTGGCTTGCCAAGTCCAGATCAGATGCCTGAGACCAGGCTCCCCCTGGTGAGGAGGCCCCTTCCCGACACTGGCCCACACCTACCTGAAGGCCTTCCCCGAGTGTCCAGGAGGGAACGGGCTTCCCTGGGAGTAGATCTGCTGGGTGCCAGCTGCAGAAGCAGAACTCATCATTTTCTTCTCCGCTAGGAAAACCAGAGCACGGGTAACGGTGAGGGCTCCCCACCCTGAGGGTAGCTTCAGTCCTGTCCCGCAGACAGCCCTGTCCCCCAGGGTCTGCTCTGTCCACACCATAGCACAGGCCTGCCTGTCCGTCAGAGCATCAGGCCGCTGTTCTCTCCCTATTAACCAATCTGTCCGTGTGTTCTCAGGAAACCCGGTTGCTTAGCGGTTATGCATTGGGCTGATAACCAAAAGAGCAGCGGTTCAAACTCCCCAGGCACTCCTTGGGGAAAAGATGAGACTTTCTACTCCTGGAAAGACCTACAGTCTGTTCTATAGGGCTGCCCTGATTTGATGCCGACTCGAGGGCAGTGAGTCTGGCTTGGAGCTTGTTCTTAGGTGCGTGGAGCCGGCCCCTCTGCCTCACACAACCCTATGCACCATGGAACGGAATGCTGTTTGGTCCTGTCCGTGCCCCAGACCACTGGGATCCACACAGTTCTTCTTGGCTGTTTTTCAGAAGTCGATCGCCAGGCCTTCATTTCTAGCCTGTCGGTCAGGAAGGTCCGCTGAAACCTCGTGGTTTCATGACTGTGCTTGACGTGAACTGGCTGGGACTCGTACCTGGGTCTCTCACATGGCAAGTGAGAATCCTGCCGCAGAATCGCCACTGGCCCCAAGAAAAAGACACACCAGCCCAAAGACTCCGGATCAAACAAGCAGACATTACTCTAAAGCCCTGGGAGGACTTCACCACGGGCCTGTGATGCTGAAAATCTCAGGTATGGACCACCACCGCCACTCTTTAAGTTGCATTGAGGTACAATAGATGCAATATAAAATGCACTATGTTTACCCATTTTAAGTGTATCATTCAGGGGCATCAATCGAGTTCACGATGTCATGAACCATCATCCATATATCTAGAATGTTTTCATTACCCTAAATGAATTTCTGTACCTACTAAGCTCTGTCCCTTTATCTCTGCCCCTATCTTCAGGCTCTGCTAACCACTAATCTATTTCCTGTCTCTAGGCATTTGCCCAATTGATGCCCTTGAATTGTGGCGATGGAGAAGTATATAGAAGGAGAGATAGATCTGTCTCGGAAGAAGACCTGCCAGAGGCAAGGATGGTGGGACTTCCACTGACCTATTTGGACGTGTTATCAGGAGAGAACAGTCCCTGGAAAAGGCATTCTCCTTGGTATCATGGAGGGGCAGTGAAGAGGAAGACCGGCAAGGAGCTGGATGGGCACCGTGGCAGCAAGAGCGGGCCTGTGCACAGGAATAGCTGTGAGGACCGCTTGGGCCAGGCAGGGCTTTGTTTGATGGCGCAGAAGGCGACTGGGGGTTGGAGCTAACTCCCTTAAAACTGCTGCGCTGGTATTTCTTCTCAGTGAGACCAGGCGATAGCTGTCCAATTGCGCCCTACTGTTTCCACGCCCCAGACGGTTTTCAAGGTTCATGGGTGTATTAGAACTCCATCCCCCTTTATGGTTGAATACTATTCCACTCTGTGGACGTCAACAGACACTTGTCCACGTCAATGGTTGAGTTGCTACCCCAGCGTGCCGGTTCAAACTTAAGAGCCAGTGGCTCCCCAGCAGAGAGACGTGGCAGTCAGCTTCTGGAGGCTTTGGAAGCCCCAAGGAGCAGTTCTACTCTGTCAGAGAGGGTTGCGGAGTGAGAACGGACTCAACAGAGCAGGGTGACATTTGGGCTGGTAAGCAGATGTCATCGCTTGTCCTCTGCTGCTGGGCACGGGGCCCCTTGCTGCTGTGTGGGTATGGTCAATCCTGCTGCAGGGGACGTGGGTGCGCAAACATAAAGGGGTTGCCGAGGGTCTGTGGAGAAGCAGAATGAAAACGTAGCAGGCTTTCTCCGGGGGCTTCCTGGAGCCCTCTCATCAATGGTTGGGTTCCTGCTTCCGAGTCTTCTGGGCATTCACCTATGTGTGGAATTCCTGGTCATTTCATGTCTCACTTTCAAAGGAATTGTCAATCTTTCTCAGCAAGGGCCTTCTGGGATTTGGGAGGATGAAAAGCACCCTGCGACTGCTTCCCCGGACACTGTTTTTTGACCTCTTCCTGTTCCGTGAGAGGGGTCTGAACCATCTGCAGTTGAGGGGAGGGAAGCTCAGGGCAACAATAGTCCAGGGGACAGACTCTGACATCCAGCCTCCCTGGGTCTGAACCCCGGTTCTGTCGTCCTTCCCAACTGCACGGCTTGGGGCATGCTCTAGAACCCTGCCTTCGCTTCCTCTGGATCCCACGTCGGATTTCTACCTCTCAGGTCAGCAGGTGGAAGTCGCCAGCCAGCTCTGAGGGAGAAAGATGGACGTTCTACTCCCCTACAGAGTTAGTCTCGGGAACTTACGGGGGGCAGTTCCATCCTGTCCTACAGTCTCTCGGGGCCGCCTTCCACACGATGGCGGTGAGTTTTTGAGTTTTAGGTTCCTCGACTGGGAGGTGGAGATAATAGGTTAGCGTGGAAGCTACGCAAGTGAATCAAAGTGAAGTAAGTGCTTACCAAGAGCAGACAGTATTACGGTTAGCACTGTCACAACAGCGACTGCAGAAGCACACCTTAGCTAAGGCCGCCAGCCAGTAAGGGGGATCCCGAGGCTGTGTCCAAGCCTGCTGTTGCCTCATTGCTCCAGAACTACCAGAGAGCCCTACTGGTCCTCCCCCAGCAGTGCTGCCCTGGGGCCCGGGCCTGACTAGCCAGGGATAGGCCCCGACCTTGGTTCCCTGGCCTTCCATAAGGCATGCTTTGCGAGATGGAGCCTCTGGGGCAGTGGGAGACGAGTAACGATGGATGGATGGATGCTGTCTGCCGCCACAAACCGCTAGCTCAGCTCCGCTGTCTCGTCTGCGGGAAGCGGCTGGAGACATGGGCGGGAGTCCCGGTGGAGCTGTGAAGATTTGACAGGAGGAAGGAGGTTGCTTTCTGTGGTGGCCTGAGAAACAGGGCCTGGAGATTGACGGGCACAGAAGACCGGACGGACGGCAGAGCAGCAGTGCACACCAGGAACTCTCCCTGCATCGTGAAACTGCGGGGCCTCCCTCTGTCTGAAGGGAGCATCGGTGCAGTGCCGAGCCACTGGGACAGGAACTGCCAGATCGGGGTTCGAACCCACTAGCCATTCTTCTGGGGAAAGAAGTGGCGATCTGCTTCTGCAACGATCACCACCGTGGAATTCTATGGGGCCACTCAGACTCTCTAGGAGGTGTGAGCTGGAAGCAACTCAAGGGTATTTTTTTAAGGCCACGTGAAAGGAAGCCCGAGGGCAGTGGTGACTGCTCAGCTCTTGACGGAAAGCTGGGCCGTTTGAGCCCACCGGTGAGCGACTCTCTAGGAGAGAAATCCAGTGGTCTATTCCCAGAGAGATGGAAACACGGGGCGCTAAGGGTCGGCCTGGACGTGGCGTTATCTGATACGCCTTTTCCCCAGGCTCTTCGCACTCACAAACTCACTGTCACCACGGGGATGCTGTCTCCCAGCTGCCCTGAAGGACAGGGGCACGCTATCTCGGCAGGTTTCCAAGACGGTCAATATTGACGGGAGGAGAAAATGTCACCTTTCTTCCATGGGGCCGATGGAGGTTTCAAACTACTGATCTGGTGATGAGTAGCCCACCTTGTCACCCATGGCAACCCAGGGCATGCCCCTGCCAACACACGTCTTGTTTCTGAGTGGCCATTGAACTGACTGTCTGAGAGTCACCCCCGTTGAGCAGGAGTCAGAATAAAACGGTGCTCCCGGGGAGGCTTCTGGGGACTGACTTTGAAGAAGGAGATCACCGGGTTTTCTTCCGAGGCGCCTCTGAATGGACTTGAACCCCCCACCTCCGGGAGAACAGCCAAGGGCACTGACTGTCTATCGGGGGGGGGACTTCTGTCTAATTCCTACCCCCTGTGGATTCGAGGCAGCTCTAGACTCTAGTGACAGAGTAAAACAGACTCGGGTCTCTAGGTGGTCACCACCTTGCAGTTTGGGTGTGTGGGGGTGGGGGCGGGGAGAGAGGGGGTTAAACAGTCAACCTTTTGGTTTCACTGGAGAGCTTCAGCCCTGCACCTCCAGGACTCCTGTGACATATACTTAAAGTCCCCTGCATCCTGCATAGCCAACGAAGTACTTGAGTAAAAGGAGAAAGAGAGCTTAATTGTGCTGAGACAGACTCCACCGTTGACCTTGTTCCTGGCTTTGGTGGGGGTTGGGTGGGGGTGGGGAAGGGGCAGGAAGGTTGGCTAAAGAGGAGACTTGTGGTTAGCAATTCAGAGCCCATGACTACCGCACTACAAAGCCAGAGAAGTCATCCATCGGGACCAGCTAACGCCCCACGCCCGTCCCAGCCATGAGAAGCAGTTCCAGCCATCATGTGACTGTCACTGGGTGCCACGGAGTCGGCTCTGCCTGTTACCCCCTCTTTAGGGAGCAGACGGAAACCCTGCCTACTTCGGCACCAGCCTCACAAGTGCCAATCTGTGTGAGCGCCCACGGTGGCACCCACGGTGCCGACACTTCACTTGCTCAGGGTCTTCTCTTTTGCAGCCCCTCCACCTTACCAAGCATGCTGTAGAAGGGCACCATGTCACCACCTGCTGGGTGAGCTAATTCGATGTGTGGCTAGCATGGCCCAAGAATGATGTTATAACTTCCCAAAAGGCCCTTGGCAGAAAGAAGGTTCCCTGCCCCTGCTCTCCTGTGTCAAGGATAAAACAAATAGATAGGGAAGAGACATTTCCTAACCCTCCCACTGCCCCCAACTCCAAAAATGTGCTGGATTTTTGTCCAATTGATTTCAGATCTGAGATTCTGGTTTTCATTTACTTTTTTTAAAAAAAAATAGGACTTGTATCTTTCAATCACTTTTATATCCATTCATGCTGTTAGTGACTGTGTTTTTCACCACCCCCTCCCCTCCGTTCTTATGCTCTGCACTGTAATTCATTTTGCAGACAAGCCTCAACTTTCTGTGAGTCGTGTCTTCTTGGTGCATGCAGACAGCATCGTTCCCGGGTCCCGGTCTCTCTGAGGATGCCTGTTCTTTGTCCTCACACAGAAATGGCAGCTTGGCTGGTGGAAATGCTTCCTCTCAAGTGCTTTCCCTCTGAATTCTTGGGTTACCGGCGGCCCCACCCCCTGACTTCCAGCACGCAGCATTATGGACAGATCCAATGGAAGATTTTGCTTCATCGCTAACGTGCTTTTTAAAAGTAAGCTCGAGGTGTTGGTAGGCTTTTTAAAGTTAGGGTTAAGTCTCTAGGTTTTAAAAAAAAGTAACTCTAACAGTCCCCATGCCTAGGTGTGGACAGACACGAGTCCTGATGTTGACTGAGCTCGTGGGCAGGGAGAGGGCTTAAGCTTTGCATGAGGGCACATCCATGTAATTGACCTTTTAAATTCACCAACGTGGATCTTCACAACATGAGGTCTGTGTAGTGCCGGCTCCACTCTTGTTAGCAGGCCCCCTTTCTGCAGCCCCTGTATTCATTCTCAGAAATGTAACGCCGAGAGCTTCTAGGGTCTCCCTGAGAAGGCTCATGGAGGAGTGTGAAAACGCTCCCCCTCTTTGTCTGTAAGCGCTCCTTTTTCAAAGCAGGAGGTTTGCCTGTGGACTCATCCCTCTTTTATTTCTCTCGTCTGTTCCCTATCTTTTTCCTTTCTTTCTTATGTCTCATCTTGATGGGAAGAGGGTTATGCCCATACCATGTTGGGGGCCTTGGGTTAAGTTTTCTTGGTTTGACAAGAGGGGAAACCTTGTTGGTGTGTATTGTTTCTTTTTGCTGGGTGACAACTCTTTTTTTTCTCAATACAACTCAACGAGATACTGACTGGGCTGATTGTGTTCATGCGGTACACCAGGGGGGCCAAAGGAAGCGGGGAGCGTTCCCTCTTGTGTGGAAGGTCTGTTGTCTGCTTGGTGTTGGCTGCCAGGCCGTGGGCTAGGCTAGCGGTTCCTGCCCGCGGTGGGTTGAATTCCAGTCACATCCCTTGCTTCTCAGCCTCTGTCCAGGGCCATGTGGGGACAAGGGCTGGGGGGTCCCTCCTCATCAGCTGGCATCAGGGAGATGGCGTTCTTCTCCTAACTGTCCAGCCCATAGTCTATCACCTGTTCGGCTAGCTGCGAGGGTCCTACAACAATTTCCACACATCCTTTCATGAACCAACTGGCTCCTTCCCTTAAGCGACCCTGCCTCTAGGGCACTTTGTAGGCCTTCTCTGACCCCGTGGAAATGCTCTCTTTTCCTGAAATTTGGAACAGACAGAGACGTTCTCAAATCTCATGATTTGATCATCTTCCCGGCAAGCTGAGCGGGAGACAGAGGCAGCTAGTGCCTTTGGGTTCCAGGGATCGTCTTACATCAGGACTCAGTCTCTCTGACAGCAACTCTGGCAGCAACGCAGGACCATGTGATCATAGAGGAGGGACTGGGTAGATTAAGGGACATCTCTATAATGGGACATCCTGCTAGGAACACAACTTAGGTTGCATAGTGACCTAGGGATACACTCTGAATAAACTGTGGAACGAAGAAACACACACACACACACACACACACACACACACACAAAACCATCAGCTACCAAAAAGTATGAGCTCAGTTGTATACGGAGGAAGAGAATGGGTATAGGAAAGCTCACAAAAGACGTACGTGATATTAGATGGCAAGATGCTAGATAATTTTTCATTTGCCTTCCTACTGGCCATTTCATGACAGTTTTGTTTTAAAATGGGGTCCTCTCTATGCCATAGTTTAAGGTTTGTTTGCTTGTTTTTAAACCAGAAACAATTTCTAGTTGAATAAATGCACAAAGAGAGGGAGTTTATTCCACTCTCTTAAGTTTTGAGGACGAGATGTCAGAGTCTGGAAGGCGTGGTGCCTGCCCTGGGTCACCAGGCCAACTGTGGAGAGAATCTATTCATTTGGTGGTCTTTTTACACCCAGGGGGTGTAGCAGACTGGACAGGGGACTGCTAACCATAAGGTCAGCAGTTTGAGAGCAGCAACTGCTTGGGTCGGGGGTGGGGGGGGGGAGAAGAGTTTTTTTTTTTTTTCCTATTTCCATCAATACGGACACGCTTGGAAACCCAGGGGAGCAGTTCCTCCCTGGCCTAGCCTGTCATGAGGAGTGGGTATGGGCTTGATGGCCGGGAGTTTGAGTTGACACCCTGCAGCCGTCAGTCAAAGCGTCCTTCCCACAGATGACCTGCACCCAAAAATTCAACTCCCTGTCCTCTAGTGGATCCTGACTCAGTGGCCTGATCAGAGGCGGGCAGAACTGCCCCCGTGAGTTTCCGAGACTAGCTGCTTATGGGAGCCTGGAGAGTCTGAAACCACTGCCGCGCCCACATCCTCCCAACCTCGGGGACCAGTCTAAGTTTCCCAGGCTTGGCCACTTACATGCACTTATTCCTGCAAACATCTCAGCAAACCGGGGATCCCTTTCCTGGGAAAAGATTGCATCAGCTTTTTCCACGGACTTCCCGGCCTCATGAACTCCAGCTGGCAGGTTGGGCACAGGGACCTGTGTGTGTTAAAACATAGCAACAATCCATTGGTAGGGCCCCGGGATCTCGCCGCTAACACCCTCCAGTCTCCTGCAGGACTCACTGGCATTTCAGGCTGAAACTGTTCACAGAGCAGGAGAGGTTCATCCGTCAGGGGCTTCAAAAAGTCCATGGGGACCACTCTGTACTATCCTTGAGTTCCATCATCCCCATGCACTTTGGGAAGCCTCCTCTGGAGGGGCATCCAGAACAGCCCAAGTGGAAGGTGTGCCAGACGGGCCGCAGAGGGGCCAGCGGGGTCCTGCTTTTGGTTCCCTTTCTTAGAGATTGATGAAAAGTCACCAATTCACTCTCAATGCCAAGGCAAGGGAGCCCACAGTTCAACTGAGGAAAGAGATCAAGTAGCACCCGGGCTTCTGCCGCTTTCTGTGTCCTGCTCTCAGGAGCAGTGAGGAGGCAGAGAGGAAAGAGGGGGAGTCGTGGGGAAGAAAAGAGATGGCAAGAACAGGAGACGGTGTCAGCGAGGCGCACAGACTGCGAGAAGGCACAGAGGAAGAAATGTATTGCCGGTGGGAGAAGGGGTCACAGCCCAGAGGCAGGAGAGCAGCCGGAGGACCCAAAGGGCTTGCCAAGACTGGCGCGCATGTCCGTGCTCGAGTGCAGCACCTTTGGGCATGTCCATCACCCCTTTGGCATCCTCACTCCCAGTGGATGAAGCTTTGTCTCTCTCGAAGAGCCTTCCGATCCTCACATGCTTCCTGGTTCAGGTCTGCATGGAAGTCGACCACCGGGGACTTAAAGGCTCTTTTCCCTGCAGTGGGTGGATGGAGGAGGGGCACCCTTGGGGAGGAGGGGCTGAAGTCTGGGGCTGAATTTAGTCCCCAGTGCAGAAGTGTCCCCCACTTTGCGTGGGGGGTGAGGGCATTCTAATTGGGAAGGAGTTTTCACAAAAATTCACCTGAGACAAGTCATACGACGACAACCCATCTCGCTGGTGCACTTCCAGTTCCGCCTGCTGCTGCTGCAGTTGCCTGTGGAACGGAAGTTGACAGAGGTCATGAACACCGAAGCTGTGCCAGCACGGTGAAGCCATGGCTGTCCCTGTTCGAAAAGGCAATCCCCCATGGGCCAACGAACGGTGTCTCTAACTTACTATTCTGCATTCCAAGTCTAGCGAAGCCCTGCAGGTACCTGGGTTCCGTGTCTGACTGCTCGCCGAAAGGTTGGTGGTTCAAACCCTTCTGCTGCAGACGGAGGAGGCAGTCTGCTCACCCAGAGATTTACTGCCTTGGAGGAGGCTCTTTGGGCTCTTCATCAACCTGGCAGGGTTGGAGTTACCCCACATCAAGATTCTGAGCCCTGAACTCCAAGTTTAAGTTTAAAGTACGAACGAAGACTTCATGCAAGGTAGAAAGAAACCAATTTCTAAAAAATAAAAAGCAGTATTCTGAGAAGCAGGCTGAATGCTGGGGATTAGCTGCTTTCGCAGATGCCGTCTTCTGAACTGGTAGGAATTCACACCACCTCCCTCGAGCCTCAGGCGACACGGTCATCATGGCTACTTGACCTCCATTTGAAAATGAAGACACTGAAGAGCAAAGGGGTTAAGTGGGTCAGAGTGGCCTGACCCACAAGTCGTGGTGACATGTCAGAGCTGGCATCGGTCCCCACATCTTTGACTCCAACTTGCCCTCTTTCCACCCACGGCCCCCTCAGAGAAGAAGACGGCTTGTGGGAGAGGCGGCTGTAGCCTTCACAATACGGGAACACAGGGGTGGGAGCCATGTAGGGCCAACCATGTAAAACCCGTGAAATCATCAATCCCAGCCACCAAAACAGGCCTCCCTAAAGAGCAGCAATCTCGGGTATCACATTAGTCCCGGACAAACCTTTATGAAATGTCTGACGAAATAGAGCAGGCTAATTTTTAATGATTTGACACGGCTCGTGGATAATGTTAGTAAGTGTCTGAGACGGTCCTGCTTTCAAGGGAGAATGAGCCCTGCAGCTCAGGGTCTGAAATGGTAAAGAATGACAGGGGTGGGCTCTCTTCACTTTTAAAGGGTTTGGTTGCTAAGCAAAAGGTTGGCAGTTCAAACCCACTCAGGAGCTTGGGAGGGGAGGGTGTGCGTGGGTGGGGAGAAAGATCTGCCCATCTGCTCTGTGGGGGTTACATCATCTGTTGTTAATTTGAGACTATTAAGAGTGAAGGGGTGGAGTTTAGTCAGGTCGCAACTGGATGACTTCGTTTGGAGGTGCTAAGGAGGAAAATCACTCCCTGGAGGCGGGACACAGGCAGACTCCCTGGGAGACATTCTAGCTGAGAAGACACATGGAGCTTATGCTGGAGGAGCTGGAGGAGCCACATGGAGACCCCTGCTAGCACTGAGAGGCTGATAACCACTGGATCCACAAGACTTGACAACCACTGACCTGTGATCTCCCTGCCTTTGGTATCATTGTATGTGTTTTGAGTCTGAAGAGGAATTTATACTGGCTAATATTGGGCTTATGGACTTGATCTGGACTGGGCTGTTTTCTCAATATTCAATTGCTGTGGTATATAAAGCTCTTTCTTATACACATATGAGTGTCTATGAATTGTATTTCTGGTCTACCCGAACCAACATGTTCTCATAGAGATAAGAAGTAAAATCAAACCAAACCTGTTGTCATCACTTCAATTCTGATTCATAACCACCCTATAGGGCAGAGCAGAACTGCCTCACGGGGTTTCCAAGGCTGCTCTCTCTATGGGAGCAGAACGTCACAGCATTCTCCTTCAGAGCTGCTAGTGGTCTCCAACCTATACATCCTGTACAGACTGTAGTCTACAAAACCCTACCTGTCCTGTTGCATGGGAACAGATGGAATCAGAATGGGTTTGATGACACCCAACCAGGAAGGCATCAGTGAAAGATACAACTTTCAACACCAGTGAGGAAGATGGACATTCAAATTCAGATTCATTATACCTGCTGTGGCTAACGGGGTGGCTTTGTGGTTGATGCATAAAGGGGCACAACCTTCTCGGTAAGCCATGCCAGTCTCTATGTGAGGGACTTTGGAGAAGGTCCTACTCTCCCAGGCCATTGCCCAACTGCTGGGGGTGGTTCAACACAAGAAGAGGCACCAGGCTGGCCGCCATTGTCGCAGTGGACTTTGCAGTGGTGCAGGCTCCAGGACTGAGGGAACAGTGGGAAGGTCCCCTGGAGACATGGGGAGGAGCGCATGAGAGCATGGGGGAACGTGCAGGGTGAGGCGTGATGGGCGACATCTATTATAAACTCCAGGAGGAAGCAAAGTGTTGAAGGCGGGTGCCTGATGCACAAAGACTGCATATGCAGTGGGCCCCTTGTTTGAAACAGTGCCTGCAGAAGGACATCGGGCCCGGGAAAGCGGAGGGGCAGCTAGGATGAGGAAGGCCCTCAATGAGCTGGACTGATGTCGTGGCTGTACCCGTGGCATGGGAACAGTGCTGTGAGGTGGGTCAGAAATGAGTCATAGATACTTAACAACAACTACTACTACTACAGATGGCAACAAGAGGGGCCTGTGTGATTCCCTTTGACATGCGGACCAGCTCTTCCAAGCCTTGGCTGTGCGCTGGACAGAGCTGAGGCAGCAGGCCCCACAGAGGGGCTGGTCACCAGATACCCCTGCTCTCTGCTTCACTGTCGGGGGACCCTGTGCTGGGTGGGATGACGGGCAGATGTCAAGTGAAGAGAGGTGAGAAAGGCACTGTGGTCTGAGAGGAGTGGAGGTGGGCCAAGTCCTGGAATGAGCCCAGCAGAGTCCATCATAGACAGGGGCCCATGGACAGAGTAGACCGGATGAAATCATCTTGGAGCATGGGGCTCCAATCAGCCAAAGCACCGGCCTGCTGACGACTTGGGATCGCACCCGGACGGAGGTGATGTGGTTCGTACAACCGGAAGTTTGCTCATCACAGCAGGAGGGTGAGGAGAACATTGCAGGTCTGTCTCACTGGTCCCTCTCACCCTGCCCTGCCCTCCCTTCCATGGTAAACATCCACAATCCTAACAAAGTCCATCCTTCCACCCTTCCCATTCCGGAGTTGGATTCCAGCAAAAACACCACCTTGAGAAATAGGCGGAGACACCAAGTCTCCTCTGTGGGATTTGTGTGTGGCCAAAGCTGTGCACCCTCCCTGCTCCCCTCCTCCCCTGCCCTGTGCAAGGACCTGCAGAGCTCTCTCTTCCTCTCCACCAGGCATCAGTCACAAGTGCAGCATCAGGGACCAACTACCTGCACAACCTGAGACTCAGACCCTGAGTCTGGCCCAAGAACCAAACCTGAGGGAGTGGGTAGGGCTGTTGCAGGGGTTGTACCTGCAACAAGAGGCCTCTGTCCCACGCACTGACCCAGCCGCAGCCCAGTGCAGGTCTGTGGTCAGTGGAGGAAAGGGCTCATGCTTCAATAGGCATGCAGATGTGGTCAAGGCTGGGTATTTACTTCATTCTCTTCCTCTGGGTTTCTTGACCAGAGAAAGTGGAGAAATGCTTCACACAGGTAGCTGCTGACCACAGGATTGAGGCTCTATGATAGAGGTGCTGATAGACGTTCTAGGCGAGGGGTCCTCAAACTATGGCCCGCGGGCCACATGCGGCCCGCCAGGTGTTTTTGCCTCAGCTGCTGTCCTGTTCAGCAGCCCACTCATCCCAGGCCTCCGCAGTGAATTTGTTCGTGGTTTGTTTTTTAAAAAATGATAGTCTGGTCCTCCAATGGCCTGAGGGACAGTGAACTGGCCCCCTGTTTAAAAAGTTTGAGGACCCCTCTTCTAGGCCGACCAGAGGATGCTCGGAGAGCAGTTCTGGCAATCTACTTCAGAAACAAAGAAACCCTCAGGTCTCCTATGATACTCCTGCATCAAAATCCATTCAACAGCGGCTGCTGTATGCCAACAGGGGCCTCCGTGCTCACGGGGGTGCGGGAGGCCAGGTACCAGCCTTCTCCCCGCCACTGTCCTCTGTGGTCCGAGCTTCAGCATCCCCTGCGTCTCTGCTTCCACAGCAAAGCTCATGGGAAAGAAGTGCTGACCTGCAGAACACACACACACACACACACACACACACACACACACACACACACAGAAGAAGAAGAGGGCCGAGAAGGTTTCTCGGACATTTCCTGCGCTGGGATAAAAATAAACCCTGGAGTGCCTGCACATTCCAGGGAGGGAGGAAGCAGTGGCTGGGTGGGAGTGGAGCTGACCAGGCACTCACATGAGGGCCCAGGTCTCCACCACAGCAAAGTGCTGTCCTCCATTAGCGGGTGGACAGACTGGTGTTGAGAAGCCAGAGGTATGAATCCCGGGTGGGGGCTTCCTGTCAGCTGGATTGCTGATGTCAGGAGGGGCAGGATCCTGGGTAGAGGCTGTCAATAATCTCAAGCACCCCGCCCCCCCGAGGGTTTTTACTCAGCCTGCGTCAGGAGCCAGGAGCCAGTAGGGGGGCGTTTGGAGAGAACGGGGGAAGTGCACCCCTGGGAGCCCCTAGAATCTGGCCGGAAGGTAGCTGGGGGTTCAGGGAGCTCCCCCAACCGGAGGATGCCACATGGAGTAAGTGCCATCTGCATCCTGTGCTTTTGGGCCTGGGGTCATGTGGGTTCTCAAAGCATTACTTCCGCCCAGGCTGAGACTCTTTTTTTTTTTTTTTGAATGATCTATTTTATTAGAACTGACTGATCACACATGGTCTGAGAAAACTCAAATAGCACACCAAATACAATCAGATGTTAAAGACTGGTCTTCGAACCAGTCTCATAGCCAATGATGCCTCGTTTGTCTATGTTCTCGCCAATATAAAACCACATCCACCCTTCAGTGGCCACCACACCATTCAGCAGAGCTTCCTGAACTGTGAGCTGTTCGAAGCGACCAGTCTTAGCACTATGGACTATGTTTTTCAGGTACTGAGCTCTGAGGAGGCAGCAGGGCCTACCTCAAGCCACCTGGCCCCTACCTGCCCACACAGCCATGGGCATCCAACCCCAGAGCCTTGCTTTAGCCAGTCAACATGGCACTGGGCCCCGATCCCGGGCTCTTTGAAGCCGAAGACTCGGGTATTTGGGGGCCTTTGCAGGCTCCTGGCCCTGCTGCTCAGACCCGCATGGCATCAACAGCACCTCGGACGGCTCCCTGTCCCCCCCCGCCCCCCCTGCCCGGGACATTCCAACCATCAGCTCTCATAAAGCTTACAGCCTGGGAAACTCTAGGTGGCAGTTCTACTCCGTTCTAGATGCCAAAGCTGGCTTGGCAGCACAGAACACTAACATGGCACTCGGAGGCCCTCACAATATGGCTCTGCCCTGCCTTGGCCGCATCATCACCAGCTGGGTCCCTCTGTGAGCCTGGCACTCACTAGCCCTTCCTTGGCTTTTCCCTGGTTGTCTGTGTTCATGAGCGTGGCATGTCCCATCTCTCCGAAGCGCTTTCCCCTGGTAGATGAGAAGGAGGCTGCAGGCCATGCTCTGCAGCACCCAGCCGCTGACGGAAAGACCAGCAGTTCAAACCCTCCACTGCTCCTCGGGTGAAAGGCAGGGGCAGTCTATTCCTGTAGACATGCCGCCGCGGGAACCTCAGGACAGTTCCACTCTGTCGCCGGGTCGCTAGACATCAGAACCAGCTCGGCAACAGGTTGAACTGAGAGACCGATTCCCCTTTCAGGACTCTGCCCACATTCGATTTCCCTGGGAAGTGACGTACAATAGCACTCCCCCACTCAGCCCCCTGCAGGAATATCGCCACCCCAGTATCCACCTCTCCCTCCTCTCCAGCCCGTCTTAGAGTGGTCTCTGGTCTAACACCGCATCCTGTGCCACCCCGTTTCCCCGACCCTTCGGCAGATGATGAAGCACCCAGGGTATTGTTCATCCATCTCTGCACCCCCGGGGTCTAGCTGAGAACCCCAGAAGAAAGGCAGGCAGGCAAGAGGAGGAGATCCCCATGCCCGGCCGGGCACGGTGGTCCCGTGTGTGTGATGCACACCACGAGTGGGCACGAGAGCAGCACCTACCAGTAGGTCATCCCCCAAAGCTTGCAGATGAATGCCTGGGTTGGAAAGCACATGCACTCACATGCCACACCTCACGCTGAGGTCACAGGGGCCAAATCGACAGGGACCTTGAACAAGTGACGTTCCAGGAAAGTGGGCTCGGCTGGCGTGAGCCAAGAGGGCGTCCTCTGTGCCTGCCCGCAAGAGGCATTGGGAAAGAAGCTGGCACAGAAGCTGGGGGAAAGAAATATGAGGTCGCTGAGACGGAGCCCAAGACTTGCCTCCTTCCATACAAGCGTGCCCACCCCAAACACGGAGAACGGGGGCAGAGATCAGAGCCATGAGGCTGAGGCCGGCAGGTCAAGAGGCCTGCACTGGGCTGAACTGCCCTCTGGATCAGCCTGCTGGGACTAACAAGGTCTTCTTTTCTGCAGCTTCCCGCAAGCACTCACCAGGAGACTCTCCATCTTCTCCAGGGAGTTTCTTTTGGAGGCTCCTGCCTGAAGGTCACCAAGGTCACATTCCCACCCCCACCCCCCTTCCTGGCACATGGCCTTCTTCCAAAGCCTGCCTGCTGCCGGTGGCAGCTCAAGTCTCACAAATTCAACACATTTGTCAGGACTGACAGTCCACCTCGTCGGCTACCACTGCCCTCTGCTGTCCACAGCGAGCGCTTTCCGCCGTCTGCTCCAACCCAAGGCATAGGCAGAGGACGTGTAGGTCAGACTTGTGGGATAAGGCGGGCTCTGATCCCCCAGACAGACCCACATTCAGTTGCCGGTGCAACCCGCCAGGGACAATACCTTGACACCTCCCTGCACAGGAGGAGCTTGTTTTGCTGCCTGAGTTCCAGAAAAGGAAAGGAAACCCTTTGCGGGGTATGCGGTTGAAGAGGATCTTCCTTGTAACACAGGGGACTGCTGCCAGGTGGACCGGGAAGGAAAGGACCCTGCCTGAGACCAAAGTCAGGTTATCTGACACATGGGAGGGGGGAAGGGGATTGACATTATCTTTTCATTTCATTTCCCACGGGCTTTTTGAGGCCACCGAGAGAAACCTAAGCTAAGGGGCTTCCAAAAGCTGCTGGGGGAAATGGAAGGAAAAGACGATGGCATCTTTTGGGTCGGACTTTGTGAAGTCCCTTGAGTCTACAGCTAGCTTTGCCCATCTGACCCCCTGCCTTGTTACACGCCTTCCTGCCGTATTTGTGCTCCTGAGGACCACGATGATAAGGCTGAGGTGAGGGGAGAGCACGAGTATTGAGGGAAGAGGTGCCGGCTCAGAAAACAGTCTGGAGAATGACCGGGGAGATGACAATGTTCTGCACATGGGTCTCTAGTATCTACTTGGTGAGTCATTTCAAGACAGTTGGGGGCAAAAGCCTGCAGGTCAGCAGTTAGAGGGAAGGAACGGTGAGAAGGGTGGCACTTTCAGGGGGACAGAGGTCAGAGGATGCTTGGGTGGGATTGCCGAGTCAAGGACTTGTCGAGCTCAGGAAGGGGTGGGCAATGGGACTGAGCTCCAAGTCTGGAGTAATAGTGGCTATGCTCGGAGCTGGGCAGAAAGTGGCCGGCGGGCCCATGGAAGGAGCTTTTGTGCCAGTGGGAACCAGGAAGGGAAGCGGCGAGGAGAGGGTGACGCTGGGCCCTGGGAGAGCAGGAGGAGGTGCACGAGGAGGGCCTGCCCACACTTCCCCACCCATTTGGCTGGCATGATGATGCTCCCAGGCCGAGGAATCCTGAGAGAGATGACCTGAGTTACCCCTGAGCAGCTACCGCAGGTGGCGTGTGGATGCTGCTGCTAACCACACCAGTCCTAAAGGTGGCAGACCCCGTGGGCTGAGGGCTGGTGAGCCTGTGTCTGGCATGTCACCACCCTCTTCCCCCTTGCAGTATCTTTATGCAGCGTCTGCAAGAAGACGATGATTCGGGGGGAGTTGTGGTTTCCTGCTGAGAAGCCCCTCTGCACATCAGAATGAAGCGCAACCTCAGCCTGTGCCAATCTCGATGTCACTGCCATCTCTGAGTCACTGGGCCCATCCCTCTTGTTGGGGGCTGTCCTCCTCATCACAGACTTCCTGCTTGACCAGCACGATGTCTTTCTCCAGAAACTGGTCCCTCCCGATAGCTGAGTCTGTCCTGGTACTATTGCCATTTAACAGATGAGGAAATGGAGGCTTAGAAGGGGTAGGGGATTTGCCCGCGGATGCCCGGGGCTGTAATCACTTGTCATCTGCTGTCAAGGCCTGGATTCGAACCCTCAGTGCTTGGAGGGATTCTCCATGGTCCTGTCTGCTCAGCTCTGTGGCCTGTGCCCCAGGAGCAGAGGCTGAGGCTGTGGCCATTGAAAGGGCACACGTGTCAAGAAACTCAGGCTCGGCAAATAGGGGTGGCGTGTGGCCAGCCCTGAAGGTGCCCGCAGGAGACAGTGACCGCTGGGAGAAGTGTTAGCCAACCAGGAGGAGGTGGCCGGGACTGGGGCTCAGCCCACCGATTGATTGCCTGTGGAGCCTGGACAGATAAGAGATGGAGTAGAAACAGGAGATGGTGCCCATGATGTCAGCCTGGGCAGACCCTGCTACATGCACCAGTCTCCCTGCCCCCATGGCAGGGGAACGCTTGCTGACACTCGGGCATTACGCTGTCTTTGCCCCTTGACCTTGAATTTCCTTGAGACCAAGACCAGGAAAGACAATGTGACCTGCCCACAGTTGTACACACCGTGCAGGGAGCTGAACCCAGCATCTGGCCTCTAAGGAGGAGTGTGAGCTGCTGTCTCCTCACCCAAACCCTGAGAGGTGGGTCTGATCACCCTGGTTCAGAAATGGGAGGGTGAGAGTTAAGAGAGGAAGCCACTTGTCTGAGGTCCCATGGCCAGGAAATGGTGAGGCCGGGTCTGGAGCCCAGCTGTGTGCTGGTACCCATGGGGGACAGAGTGGCGAAACCAGAGGAGTGGGTGGGCAAGGCCCAAAAAGGGAAGACTGGGCTGCGGAGAAACCAGAGTCCTGGTGCTCTGCACCCCAGAGCTGCCGAGAGCCCCAGGCTTCCTCTACTACCGGCTTCTGGACTTAGGAGCCAGGCATGGCCAGCTGCCACAACAGGACACAGTGAGGAAGGGTCCAGGCACAGTGCATCCAGCTGGGCTCTCTGCTCAGGGGCCAGAGAGGAATGGAGGACCAGAGAACCTTGGGTTGAACACGGGGGCTGGAAGAGGCTTGGAGCCATCCTGAAGTCCCTTGGGTTCTTTTAAATCAGGAGGGGTACAAGATGTAGAAGCAGGGGAGGGAAGCAGTGTGTGTGTGTGTGTGTGTGTGTGTGTGTGTGTGTGTGTGTGTGTGTGTGTGTTTGGGGGGCGACTCACAGGCTCTCCTAGTCTTTTCCCTTCAGGAGATTCTAGGTCTAGATAGAGCCAGGAGAGGCGGCCCGAGGAGGCCTGGAGTAAAATCGTCAGGCCTGGACCCGTCCCAGCAGAGGGAAGATGCGGGGTACGTACTTGACGTTGGTGTTGGTGCAGATGATGTACTCGATCTCGTCTGAGTAGGGATTCTGAAAGGTGAAGCTGCTGGTGCGGATCAGCATCCACTCGCGGTTCTTGGTGCGGAATCGATACATGACCGACAGGACTTGGCCTTTCAGCTTGACCACCTGAGAAAACATTTGGAGAAGGAAGTCAGCGGGAGGAAGGAGGGTGCCAGACGGGGGAGGGAGAGGCACAGGCAGTGAGGTCCCTGGGAGGACCACGGACCTCAGAATGGGGGCATTGTGGCTGGGGGGAGCAGGGAGGGAGAGGGAGAACGAGGAGGAGAGGACCATACAGAGACAGCGCGAGCCAGAGACGGAGGGAAAGAAAGCTGGGGCTGAGTGAGAGAGACACACACGCAGAGAAAGCAAGAGGGAGGGAAAGAGAATGAGTGGATAAGAAAGAGTGAGTGGGTGAGAGACAGGAAGAGAGAGTGCCAGAGAGATTGAGGAGAGAGAGAGAGAGAGAGAGAGAGAGAGACCGAGAATGAGGGTAAATATAGAGGACAGAGTGCGTGGCAGAGCCAACAGACCCGGCCACGACCTTCGTTCTGAAAGAGGGTCCTGTAGGAGCTGTCTGTCACCCGCGTGGGACGCCAACCACTTGATGCCCATTTCATAGGGAGGCTTCGTGGCTCTTACAAATCAAATCGCTACCAGCTGCAGAGTTTCTCTCTTTGCCGTGGTGGCCAGGCTTCTCTGGGTTTGGTGCTGCTGCTTCCTTAAAAAAAACCTCAAGGGGCGGAGCCCCGGTGGCGTAAGTGGTGAGTGCGGGACCGTGGCCCACGGCCTTGGCGGTTCAAATCCAGTGGCAGCTCTCAGGAGCAGCGCTGGGTAGCTCCCACGACCACCAGAGGGCGGTGATGCCCCCCCAAAAACCAAAACCCCCCCAAAAAACCTCGAAATACAGATGTGCCATGACCTCTGTGTACTACGTAAACTGGACTTAAGGTCCTGAGGAAACCAAGCAAAACCCAAACTCAGCCTCACTGTGGACGCATCACAACGCGATAGGACAGAGAGGAATGTCCCCTGGGAGTTTCCATGACGACAACTTTTTTTCCCAATCTTCATCGTTATATTATGTGTATTAAAAAAATCATTTTATACGGGGGGCTCATACAGCTCTTATCACGACCCAGCCATCCATTTTGTCAAGGACATTTGTACATTTGTTGTCATCATCATTTCCAAAATGCTTTCTTTCGACTTGAGCCCTTAGTGACTACAACTCTTTAAGGGACTACAAAGGTCCGCTTTCTCCTGCTTACTGAGAGAGGAGTCATACAAGGATATACGTGTCTGTGTCTGAATGTGTCCATGTACCTGACTGCTACTCTTAGGCCCGATACATTCTCAAGTGAGGTCTCATCGCAGGTACATCCTCACGAGGGCTTGGAGAGGTGCCCTTGGCATTGCGAGTCACCAATGACGACACTGAGACTCAGAGAAGCTCAGTTACCCAAGATCAGACCAGCTTGGTGGATGTTGGGGCAGGAACCACAACCTTCCTTCCAAATCACAAGATTATCTCCTCTCTGGACAGACAACTCTCTCTTGGGTTCTATGTTCTCTCTCTCTCTCTCTCTCTCTCTCTCTTCCTCTCTCTCAGATACCCATATTCTGTGCACCTGCAGAAACACCGAGACATGCGTCTACTCCTCTATTCCTGAACAGAAGAAGGAGAAAGGCGTTAAGGGCCTGCGGTGTGATTACAGTCTCAGGACACAATGCAGCAAGCAGGGCACTCCCCTCCACGGGTACAAGCCGCGCTGCTGCCCGGGAGACCACAGCGATCAGAATGAGGACCTGATCTCAGGTGTCAGAGAATTCCGGGACCTGCGACACATGAAGCAGATTGCCTGTTTGCTGCTAGCCATCTTTCTCAGACTATATACGCGGCATGGGGACCAGGATGTCTTGGCACCCTGTCACCACACACCTGGCTCTGAGCAGGCATCCGTATATGTTCCTCAACTGCCCTGGGGGACGTGTTGACCCTGAGCTGATGCAGTGACCACCCCAGGAAGCCACATGAGCTCCAAGCCCGTGGGTGTCACACAAGACTGCCTACTGGGAAGCTGTCAGAGGAACCAAACCAGAAGGTTGGGAGAGATGGGGGACCTTGCCTGGAGCGAGAAGCTATGGCGAAAATGCCAGATGGCAGATCTGTCAGCTCCACACCAAGGGTGCCAGGAACAAACGGCTGTGGGCTATGTCCCCACGCCTCTGTGTCTGCTCCCAGGTGTGGTGGCAGGGGCGCTGTGCAGAGCTGGACGGGAGCCTCAAGGAGGAGAGAAAACCTGCCCAGGCCTTTACTGAGCAGCAGCAGAGCTAGGCTCTGATCCCAGGTCTCCCCGCCCCAGTGCCCATGTCTTTTCCTGTACCTCCACAGACAAGGGTGGGGTAGGGTGCACGCTGTCCTCTGAGTGCAACCTATCAAGCCAGTGAGAGAGAGAAAGAGAGAGACAGAGAGAGAGAGGCACCTGAGCACTCCAGGAATAGCTCAAACCAGGGCCATGTGGTGAGCAGGGTGCAAGGAGACACACGTTGCTGGGGGTAGAGAAAGGGGTCCCAGAGGGGCCTCCTAGGCTTTGCAACATATGCCAGGAAGAAAGGTTCTTCTGGAGGGGCACCCACTGCCATTGAGTAAGTGACTAAACCGTGTTTCTGAGCCGGAATGGCTACAGGAACACAGAGCCTCCCCTCTCTCCTGCTGAGCAGTGGGTCCACACTGTTGACCTCAGAGTTAGCCAGCTCATGCCTGATCCATGGAGCTACCAGGACCCCTGGAGGAGGCACAGCACCTGCAGATGGTTGGAGGCAGGGCAGCTGGCTTGGAAGGCAGTGTCTGTAACACCACACAGACTAGCCTCACACACCGGAGGTGGGGGGAGAGTGGGGAGCGTATTCAAAGGCACTTCACTCAGGTACAAAGGAACCCCCCCCACCAAACCCAGCCCTGCCCTGGAGGAGAGCCCCCACCTCAGGGCTATCCATATCCAATGGAATCCCAGCATTGTGACCCCAGGGTTTTCGCTGGTTGGTTTTTGGAAGGATAGAACTTTCTTCCTTGGCTGTCTTAGTGAGGATGCTCTGTTGAAGCCTGCTCACATCAGGCTAGGTGGTGGCTGCCCCTGCATGAGGTTCACTGGCTACAAAGTGAACCCCGATCTTCGGCAGGGAAGGCAAGTACTCCACCACAGAACCAGCGCAGGCCTCCAGCCCAGCACAGATCCCAAACCAAACTCTGAGACCGACTCATGGGGATGCCACAAGGCAGGTCAGGGCTGCCCCGGTGAGTCTCTGAGACTCTTTACCGGAGTACAAAACCTCACTTTTCTACCAAGGAGCGACCGACGGTTTCCAACCTCGGACCTTGCTGTGAGCAGCCCCAGGGGCCACTGTTACTGTCCAGGACCCCCACCAACCCAAACTCACTGCCACCGAATGGATGCCAGCCGACAGGGACTCTAACGGATAGGACAGCATGTCCCCGTGCGTTTCTGCAATGGTCGTCCTGTACGGGAGCCCTGTCTTTCTCCCAAGGAGTGGCTGGTGGTTTTGAACTGCTGACCTTGGAGTCACGAGTACCAGCCCCTGCTCTTCACAAAAGAAGCTTCCCCGATCATCCGAGTCATCTGAGAAGAGCGAGGCAACCAGTCCCTGCCTTCAACCTCTCTGGGTTCTGCTCTCCCTCCCATGTGGGCCACGGGTCCAAATGCAGAGCAGGGCAGCGTGCACGACGAAGGCCTCCCAGAGGGGACCCCGACACCCCGCCAGACGCGCCTTCCTCCAGAGTTGCATCAGAAGGCACTGGGGGTCTCATGTCTAGGGCACTCAGATGCTTTTGTTTAAATCCAGAGTTCACCGGGGCTGACTTCTGGCCCACAGGGCCCCTCCGTGCTTTTGCACGAATAAACCACTTCCCTGTATCAACATGCATGCCCCATCCCTCCCACCAGTGGCCAGAGCCCAAAGAACACAGATGTGGGGCCCAGGCGCGGCAGGCTGCAGGTTGCCCCTGTGTCTGTCGGCAGCGCCCGCTGAGCCCTGGGACTGGCCTGGGGTTGCCAGCAATCCCTACCCCACCCCCACGCCCCCACCAGTCAGCACGCTGCACTTCCCCGCCCACCTGAGGAATGAGGCTGCCTCTCACAGAGCCTGGACACCAGGGCCAGATGTTGCATTCCGTCCCCTTTCTTTTCAGAATCAACCCGGTTCAGAGAGTCTTGGGATGGAGAGGCCAACTGGGGGGTGTGGTGTTGGGAGTGGATGTCTCCAGGCCTGCAGGCCTAGGCTCCCACCCTCCTCTTTCATCTCTTATGGCAGGATCCAGTCTTGCTGTGACCACTGTGAAGAAGGGGCAGGGCCACTTCGACAGTGGGGGTTGTGCCCCCCTTAAAATGCGGGTGAGAATCTCGCTAACCTAGAGATGCAATCCTGCTTGAAAATAGGATATGCTTTGTTATGTGAATAGGCCCGTAATTAGGGTGTGCCCCAAACCTAATCACTTCTGAGTCACAAAAGAAGAGTAGCTGACACCCAGGAGCAGAGCACAAAGGAGGGCAGGTGTTCTGGCAGCACAGTGGTAAGTGTTGGGCTGCTAATCACAAGGTCAGCAGTTCAGGACCACCAGTCTCCTCCCTAACGACTTACAGTCTCAGAATCCCCCTTATAGCCCATCTGACAGGCTGACCACGGATCAGAATCAACTTGATGGCCGAGCACTGAGTTGCACTGAGGACTACCGAAGTTGAAAGAGACAAGAACCTTCCCCTGGAAATGAGAGAGCTTCATCTCCTCCCATAGTCAGTGCCCTGAACTGGGACTTCCAGCTTCCTAAAATGTGAGGACATACATTTCTGTTCTTCTGGTACTTCTGTTAGAGCAGCAGTGGATAGCTAAGAATCCTAAGTTAAATCGGTGCAAAGTTCACAACAATTTGATGGGTCATTACACAAACAACATTCTATTTTCACTATTTCTCAAGATGCAAGTCATCTGCCAGGAGTTAGAACCAAGGAAAAGTGCTCGATGAAATCTCACTGAAGTCTCAGATATGAGGCTGCATGGAAGAGAGAATGGTGAGAAGCTTAGTGGCCACAAGGAGGTGGTGACTTGTTAGCAGAGGAAACAGAAAAGGACAGATAGAAAAAACAATGAAGGGCTGACAAAGAGTTTGCAGACTTTTCTTCCTTGGGGTGATCTGAGAACTTAGAGGGTCTCTGAGGTGCCATGAGTTGAAAAGGGCCGGGTTAGATTTTACATCAACTTGAGGGCACCTTTGTACAGGTAGGGGTGGAGCCCAACCTGTGGACAAGTCTGTGGCGGTCATGTGCTTATGTTAATTTCATGATTGAAATGTAGGGGTGGAGTCTAGCCTGTTAATCTGGAGGTAGTCATCGAGTAGCCAATGAGACCTCTGTGTGGGCATGGCTTTCACTTGAGACTTCTGGGAAATCTCACGGTATTTCCCTGATGGAGATGAGAAGCCATCTCCCCAGTTGTTGGGAGTCAGTGTCAGAGAGAACAAACTACGGACAAGACCAGATGGCAGCATCTTAAGAGCTGGACGAGCCTGAGGAGAAGCCACATGGCTTTGCCCTGATGGAACCAGACCTCTGAAGATGGAGAAGCCACGTGGAGACCCCTGCCAGCATTGAGTTGCTTCTACCACCACTGGATGGTGTTGATGGATCCTGAGCCCTGGAAGCAAGGAGCCCTGGGGAGACCCCTGCCGGTGCTGGGACTCTACACCCACTGGCCTGTGACTTCATGAGTCGGAAGGAGACTTTTTAGATTGGTATCGGGGATATGGGCTACTATTGGACTTATGACTTTGAACTGGACTGGGCTGTGATGCTTTCTCAGTGTCCCATTCCTCTTGTATATAAACCTTTTCCTTATATCCATATGTGTGTCCATGAATTTGTTCCTCTAGCTTACCCGGACTAACACAAAGTCACAGCCTAATGTCTCCTGAGAGTGTCTCTTTTAGTCAGAAGGACACCAAGCCCTCTCGTGCTGTTCTTGGTCTTTCTGCTGGCCTGGATTGCCACTTGGCCCTGGTTTGGCAGCCCGGGTGGCCTGCAGATCCTGGGAGCTGAGCTGGGGATCCTCATGACTCTGTGCCCACCAGTCTGGGATCTCCCAGCTTCTAGCTTCTCTTCTGCTCTATGCACTGGCTGCTGCATGAGGCTCAAGAGGCCTCTGGCTAGCATCAGAGCCATGGACTTGAATCTGAGTGGGAGAGGTGGCTTTTTTGATACAAAATTCTATCTTGAGAGACTTCTTTCTACATACATATTTCAAACCACATTCTACAAAGTTCTTATGGGCATTTGAGAGCTACTGGTTTCATTTCCCTAGAAAAAATCTGCTGTGTTTGTCCAGGTTGACTAGAGAAACAAATTCACAGAGACTCCTGTGGGTATAAGAGAGAACTTTATCTTAAAGAGTAATTGCATATTAAGAAAACATCCCAGCCCAGTCCAGATTAAGTCCTTAAGTCCAATATTACCCCATATGTTGATGCCAGTTCATTAAGTCTTCTTTAGACTCATGCAGTCATGCAATGATGCCAAATGCAGGAAGGTTACAGGCCAGTGGGTGCAAAGTATCGTGGATCCAGTGGTGGTGGAAGCATCTCAGCACTGGCAGGGGACTCCACATGCCTCTTCCAGCTCCAGGGCTCTGGCATAGCTCCATGTGTCTTGTCATCAGAATTGACAAAGGAAGAGAGTGTCTGTGTCCTGCCTCCAGAGAGCTGTCTACCGTATTTGCCGGACCATAAGCTGCATTCCGCCCTGCCCTCCCAAAGTGGGGGCAAAATGAGGCTGCGTCTTATGGTCCGAAGGTGTGGTACCCCAGGACATTGTATACGATCCCATGTGTCCACATACTGTCCGCTGCTGTTTGCATGAACTGCTGTGTGTTCGAGGGAAGTCCCGCCTCCTGGAGTCTCAATTCAGTCAGATCATGTGATCGGCGCAATGCACGCCTTCCCTCACTTGTTAATGAAAGTGATGATGGCTCTTAACACCGCTGTTAAATATTACTGTGTTTTGCCTGGTTTTAATAAATATTTTAGTATACTGGTACTATTTGGTTCAGGATACTTTTTTCTTGTTTCCCTGCTCTAAAAAGTGGGTGCGCCTTATGGTCAGGTGCATCTTGTGGTCGGAAAAAAATGGTATCTCCAAGTGAAGTGATTAAGCAATGACTGACTGACAAGCTAATCTCCACTCCTTCTCTCTTAATAGTCTCAAGTTGGCACCAGATCATGTAACCGCCACACCCATCTAACACAAAACCTAAGGACACAAAGCCACCAGTTATGAGCATGATGGGAGAGGGAAATCATTCTGGTTGGAGGAAACAGCACGAGTAAAGGTCCTGAGGCAGGAAGTGCGATGAGGCCTTGAGAGAACTAGAAAGTGGTCCGCGGGACTGTGAAGCCGCGAACAGAAAAGGATGAGATAGGCAGGGTAAATTTGGGCAGAGGCGGCAGCATGGTAAGGAGGCTAGGTTTTATTCTACATGCCCAAGAAAGTCACTGGTGGGTTTTGGTAAAAAGGTAGCAAAACATAATTTATGCTTTGTTTTGGTTTTTTTGGCATAACTGCCCTCTGGTGGTCGTGGGAGCTACCCAGTCTTGCTGCTGCTGGATTTGAACCGCCAAGTCAGTGGGCCGCAGTCCTGCACTCAACCACTACACCACTGGGGCTCAGCCCCCATAATTTATGTTTTAAGAAGGGCCTGGCGTGGGCAAGAGTAAAAGCAGGAGGAAGGCTGCTAACATTTCAAAATGGGAGATGGGAGTGGCTTGGTCAGGTTGGGGGTGGGGAGAAGGTACAAAAGGTGGAAGGCATGGGTTGTGGATGTAGTTTGGGAGTTGTGAGAAGAGGTGTGATGGGCTGGTTGTGGGGCGTGAGGTTGAGGGAAGCCTGATGGATGTGTCTTGGTCTCTGGTCTGAAGAGTCAGAGGGCTGGTGGTGTGAGGGAGACCCAGGACAGGAAGAAGTGGATGTGGGAAGCAGGTTCCTGGATACAGGCCGATGTGCAGCTTGGAGGACAGTGGGGGCTGATCTAGAAGGGGGATGTTACAGAGAGGAAGGAAGGCAGCCAGAGTCAGAGCTCTGGGCACCGCGGCCTGTCCACAGATAAGGTAGAGGGGGACGGACTAGCTCAGGCATCTGAGGAAGCAACCAGAGTGGGGAAAGAGGAACAATATGCAGGGATAAGGGGGCTGTTTTATACAGATGCCAGCCACACTGCCCTCACACAGAGTTTGGTTGTGGGGCAGGTTCATTCCCAAAGAGGAGCAAAGCAGAAGGTCAGACTAGACAAGATTCTCTCTTGAAAGGGTCAGGTCCTTTCCCTTTTATAACGTCCACCCCAGGGTCATAGTAAGACACCAGAAGTGTGTGCTCTCTCAGGACAGCTCCCCTAGGCTCCCACGACAAACCAGTGGCCACTGGGTTGATGCCATCTCACGGGGACTCCACACCAGTGACCTTTGGAGAGTTTGTGATGGCCACGGCCTCTTGGAAGTGGCTCACCAGGCCTTTCTTTTGAGGTGGGCGCAAACCTCCAACCTTTAGGCTAGCAGCCCGTGCATGAACTGTCTGCACCACTCAAAGACTCAGGCACAAGAGGGGGCAAGACCGCCATGGAAATCCTGATCTGCCGCTCATTAACCACGTGGCCTCAGAGCATGGCCACGGCACAGGGCCTTACTCTGCTCACCTGTGGGAGGAGGATGAGGCTTATCCCCTGCGATTGCTGTGCGGCCCCTAAGCGGAGGTGAGTACATGCGTGTACCAGATTGCCTGATGCCTCGTGGGTGTTCACAAAGTAGCAGCTAACAGCAGGGATGCTCCCAGGAGCCTGCCTCCGCTCCAATCTCACCCACACCACCCTCCACCCAAAGCCTCCCTAGAAGTATCTCACCGAGCGGTCTCCCATTTTACTTCCTACGGCGCCTGCCAAATGACTGGCCCTATCCCCTCTGATCTGGAAAGCAGAACAGTCCCCTGACTTGTCTTTGCTTCCAGAAATCCCCCACATCTGTTCATTCAGCACAAAAAAACTCTTTACTTAAAATCCTTAAAGAAATCCTCATGTTCCCTTAAACAGCTTAGGAGAGCCATTCCTTGGCCTGGTGTGCGTAGTCCTTCTTAACATGGTCTTTAAAATCAACCAACCGACCAACTGACCAACCAACCAACCAACCAACCGTTATGTGCCTCCTTCTTATAAGTCAGTCAGCGTCACTCTAAGCCATAAGGAACTGCTTACCGTTCCCCCAAGAGTCTGTCTCTGGAAGCCGTTCCCTGCCGCCTCGAATGTTCTCAGTTCTTGTATTGGAAAGACAAGGCTTATCCGACTTGTCCCTGTCCCTTCCTCACAGAGTAAGCCTCTGTGGCCCCTGGGGTGTTATCTCCCAGGTCCATGACAGCTGGTAGGCCTTTCCTTCTTGATGGGTGTTTCTGTCTGGTGTTTCTGTCTGCCCCACTTGGCTGTGAGCGCCTTCAGAGCAGAGGATATACCCAAGGCCTTAGATTGGACCCTGAAGCCTGCCTGGCACACCAGAGGCCCTGATGCCCTGCCAGCCACACTCACATGTAATCACGCCTCGACATCAGCTATGGGTGTTGGCAGTACCTGCTGGAAACTCTCACGCAGATGGCTCTGATCCTCAGGGTGGCAGAATTCCAAAATGTCCTTTCCCAGCAGGTCCTAGAGAAAAACACACAGGCTTTAATCATCTCCAGGCCCACTTTTCAATAGGAATCGATTCACTGATCGACCACAGTGCTCACTCGCATCGCCCCCACTCATGTCCTTGACTTCGCCCCACGATAGTCGTGGACAAAGGTAGGCGTCCATTTCTCTGTGGAGTGATCTCGGAGCTGGCCCTCCTGGTAGCCACGCTCAGTTCTGTTGGCATGTGTTCGCACTGATTTCTAATTCTGCTGAAGCACCAAATCTGCAGCTTCAGAAGTCAACTTTCTATTTGTTTGCTTTGGAGACACACAGAGTAATAACTGTATTCTAATATCACAAAAAGAAAGCCACATGATAGCATGAGGATCCATTGCTTACGAAAACTGGAACTGTTTAAATGTGGAAGCTGTAGCTCTCTTGTGGCTAAAGCAATGCTGTTTTCCTAAAATAACTGTACTTGTTAAAAGACTGTTTACTAACTATCCTCAGCGGCCTCTGCTTTATTCAAAAGACCCAGCATTAACCCCAAACAAAGTATGTTGCACAACAAATGGACTCGCGTAAGATACACTGTCAGAAGGTAACTCTAAATGTGTTATAGGAAGTCACCCCACTGGAGGGTCTTAAACAGCAAAAGATGAAAAAAACAAACAAACAAGAACACTTCACTGGACAGAATCTATGTAAACTAATTGCCTACGGATGAGCTGATACTGACAGTAGAGGGGAAGTTATCTGCAGGTCTACATGTGTCCAGGTGACACAGGAGATGCCGAGGGAAACTGAATCTGGATGGGAACATTTGCCGTTGGGAGTTCTGACAGCTAGGCTGTGTGATATGTTTCGAGGCGGCCTCTACTTTGCCCTTGCCTCTTGTCTGTAATGTCGGGTGTCTATAAAATGAAAATGGACTCAATGGCCTGTAATAACCTAACAGAAATGCGGGACTAGATGAAGGGTTCCAATTACCTCTGGCGTGGACTGTTTCTAGCTCTAAAGCATGCATGCAGGTAAAATACTCATGTTAACCTATCCCAAACTTTGTTCCCGAGTCTTTTAAACTCAGTGCTACCCAGTCAGTGCGAACTCTTCATGGCCCTATAGGACAGACAGAGCTGAGTGTCCCAGACTGCACCTGGTGATGGCGAGTGAAAAACCCCACCTTGAGCCTAAGGAGAAACTAGTGGTTTCAAACTGTGGATCCTGAGGATCTGAGCCCAATGCTTAACCGCTAAGCCACTTTTTATTCGAAAGAAATTTAAGTCTACAAAAAAGTTGAAATCGTAGTTGAAATCTTTTTTGGGGGGTGGGGGTGAGGTGGGACATCACTGTCCTCTGGTGCGAGTAGGAGGCCCAGCCTTGCTCCTGGAGAGTTGCTGCTGGATTTGAACCCCCAACCCAGGGGACTGCAGTCCCGCACACAACCGCTACACCAGCGGGGCTCAGCCCCGTAGTTGAAATCTTTAACTAAATTCAACAATTCACTATTTTGCCCTGTTTGCTCCCCCCTTTCAGATACATATGCAAATGCGTGTAAATAAACTCTATGTATGTGTGTGCACATGTGTGCATATGTGTTTTTAATTTCTTGATGGGTCATTTGAAAGGAACTTTCAATGACACTTCTCTAAGTACTTTAATATGTATATGCCCTATAAAAATGACATTATCTTATAAAACCACAATATGCCATTATTACATTATCACACCGACATGGTTGGTAATCCATAAAATCACCCATTATTCATTCCAACCATACTAACTCTTCCTCAAGGCTGCCCCCCCAAGCATCTTTTATAGCTAGCTCTGTCCTCAGGCCCAGACCCAATGAAAGCGTATGACATATCGTTGTTTTCACTCTCTTAATTTGCAAGAATCTCTCCACGTTATTGTGTTTCTCATCATACTAAAATTTCTAAGTCAAGAATCTGGGGCAAAGATCTGAAAATATGATGCCGTGAAGCAGGTTTTGAGAAACGTGGGCTGGACAGAGCGAAGCGGGCAGTTTTCCTGCATAACTTCTCAGGGTCGTGCATGGTTATCTATGTATCTTGCCAGCCTCCCCAAAGGAGATACGCTGTGAGCGTATAAAATGACAGACTTAAGCTGTTAGTAACAAAAAACACAGTTTTATAGGCGGATGAAAAGTTTTGTGAAATGAGGAGATGCACACATCCTTCGGCAAGATGGTCTCTTGGGTCAAAAAGTGCAGGGAGAAAAGCAGGCTTTGAGGAAGTGGAGCCAACCAGGACTGGAGACCCAAGGTTCGGGGGGGAGGGGGGGGGGCACGGCCAGTGACTCCAGGAAACTTGTGGAATGACAAGCTTTTTCCACATCAATCCCTGGCATTCACTTCCAACCTCGAAGAACAGGTCTGACTGAGACATGCTTTTTAACACCAGTAGCCTGCTGGTTAGTCAGGGATGATTTCCCTTTGAGCTTTTGTCTGACACATCATTATTAGGAATAATTTGAGTTACAGAGGTATGTCTGCCTCTTCCCTTCCCTTCAGGTAGACTGCTGGTGATTAAAATTACAGGTTTACAGAGAGTAGTAGATAGTTTTAGTGCGTGAAAAAAATGTGTGACGATGAGGGCTGGCCAAAGCAAAATAAAGGTTGACTTTCATTTGGATGCAGAGTCTTGAGACAGATACAAGCTTTGTTTTAATTTTATCCATTTTAATGCTATTTCTTAATCTTAATCTCTGGGGACATGCTTGAGTAAGTCATTCTTTTCTGACCAAGCAGAGTAAATATTCCTAACAGATATTTCCAACCAATGTCTTTGTCTAAGCCAGAATCCTGACTCTTCTCTTTGTGCTGCAGCAGTCAACTTTGGAAAAGGAGGCTGTATTGCTTCTTCGGACGGCTTCAGTTTGATTCAGAATAGATCATTCATTGAGGTCTGACGTCACCTTATTTCGGCCATACCAGTCCCTTGGTTTTATGGCTCAATATTCATAGGCACAATATTTTTCCAAAGGAATTAGAGCGTTCCCTTTTTATCAAAAAGCCCTCGAGTGGACCAGAGTGGTCAGGTAAAGAAAGAATGGAGACCTAAGTTTAAGTAGTGCAGTGGCCTCTAGTGTTTTGCTCTTGGACCTGGCAGAAAATCTCTTCCTCAAGTCAGGACACATAGATTTTAAGCTCTATGGTCATGCTTTGTACCTAGTACAGATGGGATGAATAGGGTGAGGGGAGAGTTAACTCTGTAACTGCCATGAGCTCAAATTTTTCTACCTACCTGAGGTTGGTAGCCAATCACACTGATGCATCTTGGGTCCACAAACGTGATGATCCCATCCGAGTTGTGCCGAGATAAGAACTCGGTGGGCACTGACATCCCATTCATATCCATGCACACGGGAGAGCTGGTCACCTGACACAAGAGAAATCCAGTTAGGATGGTGTTGGCAAAGACACGGAGGGAGCTGGCAGCTGAGACAGAGAACGGGAACAATCTGCATGGGTTTCATCTCTCAGACCCTGGCATAGAAATAGGGATTGATTTGATTAAGATATGTAAAATGTCAATGACTTCTCCTTTATTAAGAATAGCAAATTCATCTAAGGAACTACTCAAAATATTTAGAAAGTATGCATCGATGGACTGAATTGATTTCAGTACCCTGGAGAAATGAATATCCAATTTTGTTATATGTTTTAAGTTGCTTATTCATTTGTCTGCCAGTAGGAAAACGAGGAAACCAGGGATCTTGAAAGAATGACATCTGTCATATTTCTACTCATTAGTATGGGGCAAGCACTCAGTGCCATAAGGACAATGAACCATCAGGCTGACGGAGAGGCTATTGTGTGTGTTATTCTCTGTGCCAGGAGCTTAATTTACACAATCTCTCTTCAATGTACTCAGTTTTGACATAATTCCGGCGCCCAAGGAGTTTGCAGTTTAATGGAGCTCTAGGCAGACACTCCAGAAACCACAAGCCCATGGGGTGGGGGGCTTGTGTGACCTTGCTATCAATATACGGACAAGGGAATTAGGGGAGTCTTTTGGGGTTGATTTTGAAAGATGAGTGACAGTAAGGAAAGACAAGGGGAAATTTTGAAAGAAGAAGGGGAAAAGAAAATACCAGGAGGGAGAAACAGCCTGTGGACACCCACAGAAAGGGGAAATTGCCCGGAGGATTTATGGGAAAGGAAATGGTGTGCTATGGGACTAGGTGGCAGGGATGGAGAAGGGAAGGGGACAGGGTTGCTGGCTGGCTTCATGATGAGTTTGGACCTGTAGACCATGAGGGAGCATTTAAGGTGATTAAATATGACCATGATGAAAACGGAACCCGGCTTTGGAGTTATTGGCACAAGTGTGGAGAATGGAAAAATACAATCCCACCCCCCACCCCCCGCCCCAACCCCCTGCGATGCAACAAGAGCCCTGCCACGTATGACTCAGAGTTCTCTGCGTTTCTTCCAGATTCAGCTTCATCCTGGTCTCATCGCATGAAACAAGGAAGCCCCACAAATACTGAGTCCGCAGAGATCAGAACAGACTTGGTGTCACCATAAGACTCTTTGGAAATACATAAAAAGACTGTGACTCTGTTCTTACCTGGAGTCTACCAATTGCCACAAGGCAATATTTACTGCCTTGTCCCACATCGGCATCTTCTTCAGGTATAGTCATTCCTAAAATGAAGAATTCCCAACATGAGTGGAAAAGGGGCCAAAGGACTTGAGGTTTGCTTTATGCAATTGAAACAGAGATTCGTCATTGACTACTCGTGATTGGAAAGCTAGCCAAGGAAGTAACGGCCCCACCCTCATTTCCTGCTCCTCTCCTGCATATAGTCATCGGAAAATTTCATGGTATATTATCATCTGCAACCGTACATGATTAACAAAGATGAAATGCAAATTATTCATCTTTGCGTTTACCCAATTTGTCCCAACAATGAGCTGTGAAGGGGTTTTTGGGGCCAGAAGTCAATATGGTATTGAACACGGTGTAAACAACTAGAAAGCATTTGTTGTCAAAGAATGAAACAAGACCTTCGGAGGAAAAATAAAGAAGCAAAATGAAATTAAAAACCCCAGCAGAGTTGAAGTGATTACATTGCTAGATGATGGAATACGTACAACTAGTGCTTCCCTTGGAGGCTGCAAGTGAAACTTGTGAAGCTGTGTTTCAGGGCTGGAAAGGAGATATCGGGGATGGCAAAGCTCATTTAAAACCAATGTCCCAAAGAGGGGAAGACCTGATGAAAACCAGCCCGCGAGGGTGCATTGGTCGGAAAGAGCTTGCTGTTGGCTCAGTCAAGTCTGACAACTGGGCTCTCTCCTAACCCACGGTTCTTGAGGAGTTGTGGCTGGTTGGAGGTACTTTATGAAATAAGGATTTTGTTTGTTATCTCTTAAGTATCTGCTAAGAAGAAAATATAAAACTCTTTTTTTTGGGGGGGGGGCATCATTGCTCTCCGGTGGTGGGAGAAGGAGGCCCAGCCCCACTGCTGGAACAGAACCTCCGTCCCAGTGGGCCGCAGTCCCGCGCACAACCACTACGCCACCAGGGCTCAGCCCAATATAAAACTCTTAACACCAACATTTCCCCACCAGGTCAGACCTGAGGTCCCCCATGACAGAGTCACACATGGACGTGAAAGCCCATCACTCTAGACTCTGAACCCATCACCACTGAGTTGATTCTGATCCCCTGCTGACCAGCACTGGCCCTGAGAGTTTCTTTAAGGAAACAGAAAGTGACAGATGGATTCAAACCACCCACCCTTCAGTTAGTAGCCAGATGCTTTAATGACGCTGTAATCCAGGATCCTGACACTGACCCTGGAGGGCAAGTCCAATATGACTGTGTTCTTTTGTTTTGTTTTGTTTGGGCATCACTGATTACTGCGTTCTAAAAATCAGAGAAACGGCACTCCTTCCTCCCCCAGCGTATACCTTCACACGCCCCTCTTCCACCTATCCCTTCCCTATCTACCTACTGTAGATAACACGTGCCTCTCGTGTCTGGCTGCTCCTGACCGTATTGCCTTTGTGCAAATGAACAAACGCAAGTTACTTCTTATGTCCCATTCTTTCTTATATAAAGGACAGCAGAGTGGCTAGACGCTTGGCTTCTGGCCATTTCACTTAGTGGTATGACCTGGAGATCACTGCTTATCCATCAACGAGCAGTCCTCATTCTTTTTAGAATCACTCGTAAACATTGTCTTGTGTGGCTGTACCAGGGCTCATTCAACCACTCTCCTATGTCTCTAGATGTTTCCAATGAGAAACAATGCTGCGATTAACAACCCATGGACGTGTGTGCCATACACACATAAATATGCATTTCACCAGACTCAGGGTAGAGCCCTAGAAGTAGAATTATTTATTGGGGTGAAAGTAGGTACATACGTGGCTTTACTAGTCATTGCCAATTTCCCTCTCAAAGTATCGACCAATTTGTATTTCCACCAGCCACGTGAGGGACCATTTACCCACCTAGCCAATAGAATGTGTGCCACATTTTAAAAAATGTCAATCTGACAGGTGGGAAATGACATATGCATGTCTTAGTTTGCATTTATTTAACGATGAGAGTCTGAATGCTATTTCATATATTTAAAGGTTATTTTAATCAAAATTTGTTTTTAGTGAATAGTCTATCCTTATCCATTCCCCATTTTTTTTTTTGGGGGGGGGGGGCATCACTACTCTCCGGTGGTGGGAGGAGGAGGCCCAGCCCCACTGCTGGAATTCAACCTCCGTCCCAGGGGGCCGCAGTCCCGCGCACAACCACTACGCCACCGGGGCTCAGCCCTCATTCCCCATTTTTCAACTGGGCTTTTGGTCCATTTGTTTAGGAGTCCTTTATGGAACAGAGATAATAGGCTTTTGTGGCCTGTGTTGTAAATATGTCCTCTTGGTTGTCTTTGCTAATGAGGGTTTCTTTTTTGATTGTGCAAAGGTAAATGGTTAGCCCTTTTCTTATAGTCTTTCTGGATTTGGAGTCATGGCTGGACAGTCTGATCCAGATCCACCAGCAAAGTTAAACAGTATCATCAGAATTCCCTTGAACACTTCTATAATTTCACAGTTTTTTTTTTTGCATCTAGATTCCATATTAGTTTGCAGTTATTCTTTCAAAAGGCACAAGAATGGATCTAATGAGAAGTACTGAAGGGCTAGCTAGTCGACCCACCATTTATTAAAGAGCCCACATCCACTGCAGTTATTTACAATGCTACTTTTACCCTATACCACCTTTCCATGTGTATTTGAGTCTTGTGGTAGTTACACAATTTCAAGTCAACTTGATAAATAAGACCCAAGGGGTGGAGTCTGGCCTGTCAATCAGGTCACAGCCTGGTGATCCTTCCTTGTGGGTGTGGCCTTCTCATGGGGATTCTGGGACTTCCGCTCTTCTTCCTTGGAGGCAGGACACTCTCTCTGCTTCACATTGCTATTGACAAGCCACCGGGTGCCACGATGAAGGCAGCCAGAGTCCTGGAGATGCCTCCACTGCCATTGATCCTACAGGACTTCCCATCTACTGGCCTGCGATCTTCCTGCCTTTGGCATCATTGCCTACGCTGTGTGAGTCTGAAGAGGAATTCATGGCTAACAGCAGACTTGTAGACCATTATCAAACTTATGGATGATCTGGACTAGGCTGGGGTGTTTTTTTTATAATGTAAAGTTCTCTCTTACATCTATATGAGTTTCTCTGGGTTTGTTTCTCAAGTCAATCTGGACTAACACAAATCTAAACTGAACTTTCTTTAGTATTCTACAGTCTTATTTCTACATTTAAGCACCGTTCCCTATTATTTTATTTTATTAGTTAAGACGTTAGTGCACATTTTAGTGTTTGGAGAGAGGTACTCTGACTTGAAGTTTTTGTTTTTCAAAAATGTTTT
>PVJH01008525.1:0-84726 GCA_004026705.1 Nesogale talazaci | reverse complement strand
AAGGGATAATTGGATAGTGTACAATATGAAAAAGTAGTAACAATTTGAAAATTATTAAGGGTTCATGGGGGAGGGGAGAGGGGAGGGAAGGAAAACATGGGAAGCTGGTACTACGGACCTAAGTGGAGGGAGGATGTTTTGAGAGTGATGATGGCAACAAGTGTGCAAATGTAGCTTGCATATAATTGATGTATGTATGGATCATGATGGGAGTTGTATGAGCCCCCCAATAAAATGATTTATATAAAAAGGGGCGGGGAAGAGGAGCTTATACCAAGTGCTCAAGTAGAAAATATTTGGAAATGAATATGGCAACATGTGTATAAACATGCTTGATACAAATGATGTATTGAGGACTGAGCCCCGATGGCGTAAGTGGTTGAGTGTGGGACTGCAGCCCGCGGGCTTGGAGGTTCAAATCCAGCAGCGGCTCTCAGGAGCGGCACTGGGTAGCGCCCACGACCACCAGAGGCAGTGATGCCCACAAAAAAGAAAAACCCAAAAAAACAAATGATGTATTGAATGTTATAAGAGCTGTAAGAGCCCCCAATAAAATCATTGGGGAAAAAAAAAAGATTGACACACAGTCTTGGAAACCCCCTCTAGGATTGCCATGAGTTGGAAAGTAGACCAGTGCATTTGCTTTGGGTGTGAAACACACCTCTGCATCTTGGACCAGAAGGTGATGGGACAAGCTGAGAAAATGCAAGGACTTGGCCCCAGCACAAATGGTCAACGATGACCTTAAAGGTTGCCCGTTCAGAACCAACTAGCAGCCCTGGAGAAGAAAGGGCTGGCAATCTGCTAAAAACAAAAACAAAACAGCAACAACACAGAAATCCCGGGGAGTCAGAATTGAGTTGATGGCAACAGGCTTGATATTTTTTGTTGCTTGCTTGCCTTATGTGACAGACTTGGCAGAAAACATGCCAAGGGGAAGGTGGAAAGGGAGAGCTTTGAGACTGTGTGTGACAGTGTGCCGAGGGGCTCAGAACACTCTGAGAGGCTGGCGGGAGCCACATTTTTCAGTACATCTCCAGCTGCCTCACCAGCCAGCTCAGTACCACTGAAGTGGGGGGATCCATCTATGGTCATGTCCATCTCTGCTTTCCCTTTCAGGACACTGTTCACACCAGCAAGAACCAGTTCATGCGTCATTTAGTTTATTTAAGCTTCCTTAGACCTGCTACTCTTATTTATCCTTTCCTTCCCTCTTCATTCATTTACTTTAATTGTTTAAATTCAACATGGGTGCATAAACAAATGTGGTGAAGAAGACAGATGGTGCCCGGCTATCAAAAGACATAGCATCTTAATGGCTTGAAGTGAAACAAGCCACCATCTAGCAAAGAAGCAACAAAGCCCACATGAAAGAAGCACACTAGCCTGTGCGATCATGAGGTATCATCGGGACCAGGTAACAGGCCTCAGAAGACCCTCATCAATCAATCAAACAAAACCATATGGCTGAGAACGAGTGGGGCAGTAACAGAGACCCAAAGCTCACCTGTAGACAATTGAACATCCCCTATAGAGGGGTCACAGGGAAGGGATGAGTCAGCCACGGTGCAGTAAAGCCCCGACGAAACACAATGCTCCTCTGGCTCCTTGAGGCCTCCTCACCCCCACCACCATGACCCCAGTGAAGCCTCTTGCTTCAGACTAACCTGGAGCAGGTACACAGGTAGAGATAAGAGCTCACGGCATGTGCAACAGAGGACCAGGAATGGGGGGAGAGATACCACAGGTAGGAAGGGAGGACGTGAGAGGAGGAGGGAACCAATCACAATGATCGATACACAACCACACACACCCCTCCAGGGGAAAAGAACAAGGGAAACCATAGGGGAGGGGAGACAGTGGTTGGTGTGAGATACGAAAATAGCAATACTTTTAAAAATAATAACAATTTATTATCGATGAGGATGGGATGGGTGGGAAGAGGAACTGATCCCAGGGGCTTAACAGGAAATAACTCTCTAGGAAAGAATGAGGGCAACATATGTACAAATATGCCTGATACAATTGATGTATGAATTGGAGTAAACATTACAGGAGCCCTCAAAATATGATCAGAACTAAATAAACAAATGAATTGAAGACGACAAGCATGTATTTGACAAGACCCTGGAAGAAACATTAATGAGACAGCTCCTGCCTTCAGATGGCAGGAGAAATTAGGACAGACATGAGGCTAATAAAAACAGACTTTTAAATGTCAATTAGGAATAATAAAAAAGTGTAATAATATGATTACATCTAGGCAAAGTAGATGTGACTGTGTGTGTGTGTGTGTGTGTGTCTGTGATTATGTAAGAAAACACCAGACAACCGGATATACTGCAAGCAGCGGGAGCTCCTGACTGGGCTTTAGGAAGGAAGGCAAGGGACTGTTGACCGTCAGGTGCCAAGGAGTCTCAGGCTTACGGCATATTTATGTACCATGGAAACGCTGCCCTGCCCCCACGCACACTGTCCTCACCATCATTGCCATGGACATTGTTGCAGCCAGCGCCTCGAGGAGCTTCCTTTTTCACTCACCCCCTATTTTACTAAACAACAGATCCTTCTCCAGGGACCGGTCATTCCCGAGATCATGCCCAAAGTTCAGGAGACAAAGTCTGACCAGGCTTGTTTCTGTTTTTTGGGGCATCACTGCCCTCAGGTGGTGGGAGTAGGAGGCCCAGCCTTTGCTCCGTGGAACTGGAATTGAACCTCCATCCCAGTGGGCTGCAGTCCCACACACAACCACTACGCCACCGGGGATCAGCCCCACCAACCTTGCCTTTAAGGAACCCTTCTCCCCGGATAGGTTAGTTTGACCTTCTAGCGGTCCATGGGACTTTCAGTATTTTTGGCCAGCACCTGCACATGGCAGGTTGTTCCTGAGCCTTTCTCCAATCCTCACACCATGCTCTTCTTCATATAGCATAGATAGTCTCAGATAATGTGCTCAGCATGCAGACTCAATGCTACAGCAAACCGCTCCCAACCCAAACTCACTGCCACCAGATCGGCGGCAATTCATGGTGACCCAACCTATAGGACAGGGTAGAACTGCCCCTGTGGGTTTCTGAGACTGTCACTCCTTGCAGTCGTCTTTCTTCCAAGGAGCAGTTGATTGAATAAGTATGGTGAGTGGTTACAACCCTGATGTCCACCCTTGCCTGATGTTACCTCAGATAGTATCCGCTTGTACTGTTGGAATGACAGCCTCTTAAGAGCTCTTTGCAGGAGCCTAATTAAATGTTCTGGATTTCTCACAATCTAACCCATAACTTGTTACGATCCACATGATCAAAAGCATTTGCATAGTCAATTTAACACAAGTAAACACCTTTCTGTTATTCTCTATTTTCAGACCAAATCCGCGCGACATCAGTAATGATATCCCTGGATCACGTCTGTGATGCACTCTTTCGTTTTGTTTATGTATTTGTGGTTGGTGGCATTATATACAGCAGAGCAACACCCACTCAACAATGTTTCCATGAACAGTTTGCTGACATTACTTACAGACGTCACATTGTCTCGCCTTTCTCTCTAACTCGACTCATGTGATTTCACCACTTCCGGCTCAGCCCATCAAGCTCTCCTCTTTATCTGAGTTACTGTTGTCCATTTAAGGAGCCCTGGGGGAACAGTGGGTAAATCCTTGACCACTAACCCAAAGGCTGGCCATTTGAACCTACCAAAGGTTCCTGGAGAAAATATGACAGATTAAGAACCCTATCGGAGGGCTGAGCCCCAGTGGCATAAGTGGTTGAGTATGAGACTACAGCCCATGGGCTGGGCGGTTCAAATCCAGCAGCGGCTCTCAGGAGCAGCACTGGATAGCACCCACGACCACTAACCCCCAAAACAAAACAACAACAACAAAAAGAACCCTATCGTGCAGTTAAACTCTGTCCGATGGGGTCACAGTGCATTGAGAATGATTCGATGCCAAGGCTTCGGGTTTTGTCATCCATTTAATCTCATACAAATAATTCTTTTTTAAAAGTGCACTGCTTAAAGTGAACATTCTTTCTTAAATAGGCTAATTTTATTTGTGATTCACTCTTTTTTGTTTTGTTTTTTTGGGAGGCATCACTGCTCTCTGGTGGTGGGAGTAGGAGGCCCAGCCCCTCTGCTGGAATTGAACCTCCATCCCAGTGGGCCGCAGTCCCGCGCACAACCACTACGCCACCGGGGCTCAGCCCTGTGATTCACTTTTTACAGAAACAGTTCTTATCTGTTTCAATAACAAGAGTAACTGTGAATGTTCAATAGTTTTAAATGTATCTTTTTCTTTCAATAGACTATTTTCTATACTGCCGTTTTCTAGTAAGAATTTTTGCCTGCAGTTAAGTGTCATCTTATAAACCATACAGTAAAGCTTCCCTATGTTCATAGCTTCAGGATATCTTTCATGATTTCCATGCCCTACAATATTTTCTGACCCTCAGTTGGGACTAATTTTCCATGTATGAGAGTAACCTCTTCAAATCAAGCTGTTTAAATAGGACCACGATATTATTGTCTGAGCATTTATAATTGCATTTATTTAAACTCTTGTTAATCATTCACTGAAGTATGACTTTTTCTCCTTAATGGTTAGAAAAAAGTAAATACTGCTCACTTGAAGGTTTTGGAATACCAACTTGGAGTCTACAAATCTCTTTTTTTTATTATTAAATCATTTTATTGGGGATTCATACATCGTTTTTCACAATACATAAATAAACATACCGTGCCAGTCACCTTCACATGTCCGCTGCTATTATCATTCTCCAATCATCCGCCTTTTCCCTTGAGCCCCTAGTATGGTCTTTTCCATCCCTTCCCCTCTTCCCCTGCTCTCTCCTTCCCACCAACCCTCAATACTTAATAAATTATTGTTGTTCTGTCATAGCTTACACTTCCCGTCTTCTCCCCCAACCCACTCCCCTGATGCCCATCCTTCAAATAGGAGCTTATGTGTATATCCTTGCAGTTGGTTCCATCTCTCCACCCCACCTTCTCTCCACCCTTCCAGCAGCTCCAATCTCACCACTGGCCCAAAGGGGCTCATGTATCCTGGTTTCCCCATATCTCCAGCTCCCCTCTCTACTAGAGTACCTTCTCCTGTCCATCTGGATCTGTAGGGTAGAATTGGGACCATGATGGCTGGGGGGAGGAAGACTTCAGGAACTAGAGGAAACTTGTATGCATCATCACTGCCCGGCTGCCCCTTGACTGGTCTGTTTCTTCCCTGTGACTCCCCTGTAAAGGGGTGACCAATTACCCACCAGTGGACTACCCTGCTCTCCTCCTCATTTGTATACAAATCTCTTTGTATATGACTTCCATCTCACACTGGTATTCAGAAACTTTCTTTGCCAACTCATGTCCACAAGCTCTTCCTATCACTTTCCCCATCCAACTTGATGAAAATTATCTCTAATAATGATAACTTATTTAATCAGTGTGTCCTATATTTTATTAGCCATGCCTTAGGTCCTACTGATAACTAACTTACATAATTATAAATGATATTTCCAAGGGTATATACATATGTATGATTCAACATGACTTGAATGGGACACTGAGGCTTAGGAAAATTAAAGTCATAGGTTCCATCCATGAAACATCGCATGGCCAACATGTGAGCCAGGGTGTAAATGGTTCACAGATTTTAAACAAGCAAAATGTGTGGGTAGGTGGTCTCAGTCTTCATAAACAGGTAAGTGAAGTCAACTCTCTGTTAGGCAGGGCAACAACCCCAAAAGCGGATGGGCTTGGTGTCTCTAACTCACTCCTTTTCACTGGAGCACATAGCTGATGTATATGATCGCTCAGCCTTGCATGCGTGGAGTCAGGCAGATCCAATTTGAAGTTTGCCTTTGACACTTAACAGCCGTGCCATCTTGAGTAAAATGTAACTACGCTTCAGCTTTACCAGCTGTAAAATGGGTATGAAAAATAACTCCATGGAAGAGCTGATGTGAGAATCGAGTGAGATAATATATGAAAAGTACCTAGTGTGGCTTCAGACACTGCAGTCAGGCGTCTGGATAAATAAAATATTCCTTTTTCTATACTAATTATCGAGAATATTATATATAAATATATAATGTCTAAAAATCATCAGTAACAGCTTCTATCCTCTGCTTGGCCTTAGGAATTCAGAGCATTCTCTGTGCTGAAACTTCCTCTCTTCTGTGAATTTCCTTTTCTGGGGTGGGAATGGAGAGAGAGGGTAGATGGGGCAGGAGGTGGGGGAAGATGGGGTTTAGAATTTTAACCTGCTCCAAAAAATATTTTTATGTCCTTTAGTATCATAAAGGTTTGGATTAGATTTGTAGCCACGAGGCTAGCAAAAATTAATTCTGGCCTTTCATTCTCTTGCAACCCAATTTCTCAGTTTTAACAAGAGTATTAAAGAATTCTCCCGGCAGAGCCCCGGTGGCGTAGTGGTTGTGCGTGGGACTGTGGCCCACTGGGATGGAGGTTCAATTCCAGCTCCACGGAGCAAAGGCTGGGCCTCCTACTCCCACCACCTGAGGGCAGTGATGCCCCCCCCCAAAAAAAAAGCATTCTCCCAAAGGTTTATGGAGAGAAATTCATAAAATGAAAATTTTCATAAAATTTCAAGGAGGCTCTTAAAGAATTTGCTTCTATGTAACCCAAACTGGGTTGATAAACAAGATCGTGATACCTCAAGACAATATATAAGTTGTCAAGTATTTCATGTAACTTGGGTCCACAATCAGCACTCTTGGAAGCAGCAGTCAGGACATGCTGTGTTGGGAAACTTTGCAACCAAAGCCCCCTCTAAAGGGTTCAGAAGTAAAGATGCTTCCTGAGGATCCAAGTTGCCTGATTCCTCATGAGATTGCTCCGTGATTGAAAATACCATGGCTTGGTTCAGGTCAATGTCACATCCTTGCTTTTCAGCACCGTAAAGAGGTCTTGTGCAGCAGATTCTCCCAATGCCAAGCAGAGGGTGATCGCTTGACTCCACCTTTCAAGGCCTGACAGAGTCGTGGCACTTTCCATCGCTTCAGAACGCGTATGAAAATTGGACCATGAATAAGGAAGACCGGTGAAGAATCGATCCACCTGAGTTATGGCAATGGCAAAGACCATGAAATATACCATAGACGTCCAGAAGAACAGTAAAGCTGTTCTAGAAGAAGCATAGTCAGTTTGTTTCTTGGAAGTAAGATCGGTAAGACCGTTTTGCACGTTAGCTGGAGGGGCCAGTTCCTGAAGGAGATCCCGATGCTTGGTGACGTAAAGGGTTAGTGAAAAAAGGAAGACCCCCTCCTAAGGTGGATTGGCAACTGTTGAACGGCCTCAGCTCTGGGCGCAGGCAGCCTGGGATGGCGCACAGGGTTAAACCAGGGTTGGTGGAAGTTGGGACGGACCCAGTGGCACCTAACAGCATCCAAATCAAGTGAACAGGCTCCTGCTGGTAATTTCCCTTGAAACCACTCCACTTACTCTTCATGGTATGGCTAGGGAGTTAGACAGACGCAGTTTCAAGATGACATTAATCTGAACCCAGCAGACGTCTTCTTTTCCAAGCCAGCAATCACAGCAGTCTGCTGGTGAAGAAGACGAAGCTAATCATCACGCATAGGGCGACTCCTTCGTGGTTGCAGTTGCAGTTCTAACACTGACGTTTGGTTGAGGAATTCAGAGTCTTTAAGGCGAGTGCTTCCTAAGAAGACTTATTTTCATGTAGCATTGGAAAATATAAATATCTTTTGGTCTTATGTTATTTCTAATTGTGAAAATTACCTTAATACACAAAAATAGAAACAAATAATGAACACTTAGGTACACATCACTCAGCTGCCAGTACTCTACAGCAACATCTTTTCTCCCATCTTTTTTTTTTTTTTTTTAACAAGGCCTACTTTGTCTCTTGGCTCTTAAAACACACACACACACGCACACACGCACGCACACACACACACACACACACACACCCCAAACCAAAAACCCAAACTGACCACCACTGAGTCAATGTTCACTCACAGTGACCCCTGTGAGTTTCCGAGACTGTGACTATTTTCTGGAATAGAAAGCCTGTCTTTCTCCCAAGGAGCTCCCGGTGGTTTCAAACTGCCGACCTTGAGAATTGCAGCCCAATGTGGAACCCTGACATCACGTAATGAAAATGTTTGCATTCAGCCATTTTCTTTCTTTTTAGGGGGAGAGGGGCATCACTGCCTCCTGGTGGGAGTGGGAGGCCCAGCCTTGCTCCTGGAGAGCTGCTGCTGGATTTGAACCACCAACCCTGTTGGCTGTAGTCCCGCACACAACCACTACGCCACCAGGGCTCAGCCCGGGGCATTGAGCCATTTTCAAGTGTACAATGGAGTAGCATGAATTCTATAAAATCGTCACCACTATTTCCAGGTTGTTTTTACCACTCCAACAATCAGAAACTCAGGACCTCTGAAGCAATCACTTCCCACGTCCCCTTCCCACACAGCCCTTGAATGAGTCACTTTTGTCTCTACGAATATGTCTACTGTAGATATTTCGTCGAAGTGAGGATCAGGCAGTATTTGTCCTTTTTGTGTCTGACCTATTTCAGAAATGTCAAGATTGGCTTCTAGTGGCAATTTTGTGAAATCAAAAGAGGTATATATATCTGATTTGCACATCCTGATATGGCCATACGAGGCTAATGCCCTGGTGTTGTGTGTGTGTGTGTGCATGTGCGTCTGCAGTCCACTTCTCTTCCACTGTAGCTTTAAATATTTTGCACAGCAAGCGACATCTTCCTTAAATAGAACATAATCCCTTAAATTATTTATTGAGTACCTAGCATAAGCCCAGCATTGTGCAAGCTTTACTGAGGGAATTGGTAGCAAGAATATTAGGACAAAGTTCTCTTAAAAAAAAAAAAGAGTGGAAAAATAGAGAAGAAATGCAGTCATCCTCGGGTGAGAACAAGTCAGTGAGGCCAGGACTGAGATGAGTTTCCCAACAGTGCTTGTCCTAAAAACCTCTCTCTCTCACATATGAAGCAATCTCCTGAGTCCCTCAGGAATTTGAAAAGTCAGTTCATCGCCTGTGTGTGCCATGCAAAAAAAGTGGCTTAAAATTTATATTTTCTTTTTTGTTTGTTTTTTTGGGGGGCATCACTGCCCTCTGGTGGTCATGGGAGCTACCCAGCCTTGCTCCTGGAGAGCCGCTGCTGGATTTGAATGCCAAGCCCGTGGGCCGCAGTTCCGCACTCAACCACTACGCCACCGGGGCTCAGCCCCAATAAGTACACTTTTTAAAAAGTCGTGTTGTAAAGCTTTTAAAAAAGGAATTAAAAATATTCCTGTAATACGTTATGACTCTTTAAAGTGTTCGTTAACCAAAAGCACAAATAGTAGCATTTTCTAATTTAATAAATAATACTTGCTATTTAAGTGATTTTATTCAAGAAAATTTTGGGGGGAGGTAAAGTTTTAAAGGAGATAATTGATCTTAAGCTCAATTCATGTGAAAATATGGTGAAATGCACACATCTAGTGGTCGTATATCTGGTAAACCTCCTCCTTTTTTGTGGGTACTATTAGGACAATCCCAAGAAAGTTTTTTAGTGTTACATATGTTGCATATTCATTTTAAGAGCATTAGAAAAGATAGGTTTCTCATTTATGGTAGTACATAAAATTCCCTTTCACTATAAAACATTCAAACAATGTTTTAGTAAATAATCGTACATGGGGATTTAGATATGCAGAAGATAAAACCAACAACAAACAAACTTTGTGAAACATGTTGCGATAGTCTTGAAAATGGATAAAAATTATAACATTTTTTTTTGAATTCTTGAAAACCCAACCCTGAACCAAACCTGCAGGCCACTGAGGCAATTCCAATTCATGGGAGGGACACGTTTTATGGAACGTTTAATGCTTTGTTTGTAAATGACTATATCAGAGAGATGATGGGGGATAAAATTTTCAAGTATCTCACAAATAATGCTAAGCCATCAGTGCAGTCTTGATTCCCCAGATGGGAAAAGCTAGATGAGATGTGGTCATGAAGTTATTTCTCCTCACGTTTTACACGTATGTATCCTGAGAGACCTGAAATGAACGCTGAGATTAGGTATGCAATTTACAGACCTGTTGACCTTTCTCTTGAGGTCCATTTGTAAAATTATTACCATTTTCATGCCCCTAATTTACTGATATTATTTCACTATTCTTTTTACTTCACGTATTTAACCCAATTTTTATTATGGGTATAAATCCATGGTTGTGGGCTGAGCCCCGGTGGCGTAGTGGTTGTGCGCGGGACTGCGGCCCACTGGGATGGAGGTTTGATTCCGGCTCCCAGGAGCAAAGGCTGGGCCTCCTACTCCCACCACCTGAGGGCAGTGATGCCCCGCCCCCCACCAAAAAAAATAAAAAAAATAAATCCATGGTTTAAAACTGGAAACAATTTTGCTTTTTTTTTTTTTCTCGAGTAAGAATATATATTTTCTTACAGGTAATTCTAATATTGATTCAACACTTTCAATCAAATTTGTAAGATAAAACAAGGCTTAAAACTGGATCACTTGGCCCTTTCTCTTCCTATCCCCTCCCAGTTCAAAATGCTTATATCTTTTAATGGCCAGCATCCTCTTGGACTGACAGTTGGGCTCAACACATTCAAATCTCAGCACGATCTTCTTTGTGGTTTTAGCCTTCTTCTGGAAAATTGGCTTTGTCTGCCCACCATAGCCACTCTGCTTCCGATTGTAGCGCCTCTTCCCTTGCACGTACAGGGCATCCTTGCCCTTCTTATACTGGGTCACTTTGTGAGGTTGATGCTTGCCACACTTCTTTCAGAAAGTTCTTTGGGTTTTGGGTACATTGACCATCTTTGCAGAGATGTGGTCTACGCAGCGTGCTGTGTAAACAGGAACCCAAGAGATTATGATGCTCGCCTCACTCCCACAATTTTGCTTTTAAGGAAGTTCTTGGCAATAGCTAGAGATATTTTTGTTTGTTTTTTGGGGGCATCACTACCCTCTGGTGGTCGTGGGAGCTACCCAGCCTTGCTCCTGGAGAGCTGCCACGGGATTTGAACCGCAAAGCCCATGGGCCGCAGTCCCGCGTTCAACCACTACGCCACCGGGGCTCAGCCTTCTAGAGATATTTTTGATGGTCACAACCTGGGTGTGTGTACGTGTGTGCTAGAATACCACTGTCTTCTAGTGGGTAGAGGCCAAGCCTCCTGCTAATAGAGCCTAGGACACTCCCCTGCAACTAAGAATTACCTGACCCACATGTCAACAATGCTAAGGCTCACAAATCTCGATATGAAGTAAACAGTTGATATACATGTATATATAGTTTACATATGCATATATGTGCAAATTATATATACTGGTAATGCAACTCAAATCCATGGCGCAGTCAAAGCGTTCGTGCAAGCCAGCACTGTGCAGGGAAGTCACAGGCAGAATAAGTTACGTATCTCATAGACCAGCTCCTCTCATCGTCACGAGTTCTCACTCAGAGGCTCCCAGATGCTCCATTGAGAGAGCGGAGTCTATGCATTTGAGTTATTATGTGGACAAGCATGTATTGATTTATAATGAGAACAAACTGGACACCTTCATGGACACTTGGGACTTTACTCTCCAGAGTCCATCTTTGCAGTGGAAAGAAACAGGCAGACGACTAAACGAACGTGGATGGCAACCAGGGCTGCAAACACAGAAGCCGTTGTGAGGGAGGCACAGGCCCGGGCAGGATTGTGCTCGTTGTGCACAGGGTCACTGTGAATCGGAGCCGACTCCGTGTCCCCGACCACCACAGCCCAACCGACCTGGGAGTGAGGGCTCTCCTCTCCAGGGGAGAGACTGGCATCTACCCGCAAGCGTGGTAGAGACCGAGGAGGGCGTGCTGGGGGTGTGCTGACTCCTGGACTCAGTTATCCTTGTGGTTTGGTTACTGAGTCAGAAATTGCTCCTTTTTGTGTCAGCTGGTTTCTGTCAGCAACAAAAAAAGTCTGAATGTGGGCTGAGGTCCAGTGGCATAGTGGTTGTGTGCGGGACTGCAGCCCACAGGGTTGGCGGTTCAAATCCAGCAGCAGCTCTCCAGGAGCAAGGCTGGGCCTCCTACTCCCACCAGGGCAGTGACGCACACACACACACACACACACGGAGCTGAATGCAGCATCAGATGAATATAAGCAATATTTCAAAATGAAGGCCAATGCAATGAAATGCAAAGATCGAACCTGAAATTGACTCTAACTCCAAGTTGAACACAGAAGTCCTAAACTGTCCACCAGAATCGACCCCTAGCATCTACCCGGTGCTGTCGCAGATGCTGGGCGCATAGGGCCACAGGCCCTCAGTTTATTTGGGGAGCGGGACAAGCACCAGACAGTATGAGGGAGCAAGCTGTTCTTCTCAGGATGGGCACTTAGCCCCCACAGATCAAGAATCACTTGGAGGTAGTGACTCTCTAAACTTCGAAGGCCATTAGATGGGCAAGCCAGGGGCTGAGGGAGGACACTGCAGCCAGAGAGAGTAAGCTGGTAGAGTGGAGGGCAGGCGTCCTGCAGAGGGCTGTTATGATGGACCGTGGAAGGCAGGGGGTTGGCATGAGTGATGAGGCTGGGAGAGTGGGCAGGGAGCAGTTTGGAAAGGAGGCCAAGGGTTGACTGAAGAAGGCCTTGGTGAAACACTGGGACTTTATCCTAAAAGTTTGGGGGAACCACTACTCGATTTCATGCAAGGAGTGAGCCAATGGATGTTAGGAATAGCATTCTGGGAAACGTGGGTGCCAAGAGGCAGGGTTGTTGCAAAGATCATGGGTCATTTTGTAAGGCCGGGGCTGAGCCCTTTGCTGTGATGTTGCTTCGGACTCCTGCGTTCCTCTTTGCTCAGAGAGGGCCACGAGCATCACAGAGCTTTCCGTGGCCAAGTTCTTAGAAACAGCATCAGGCCTTTCTTCTAGGGAGTTTCTGGAACTCGAACCTCTTACATTTCCAGTAACAGCTCAATATGCTGTTTGCATTACCCAAGACACCCCCAACAATGAGTGCTTAATGACAACAGAGTCTGATTCTGCATCTTCATTGTGTTCCAAATACGGTTAGAAGTTCAGTGGGACATCCAGTGGGAAGTGTGTGTAGGGGGAAACTGTTCTCGAGGTTCAGGTCTTTAATTCAGTCAAATTGAAATGTCAGGTCCTGAAGTCCAGTTTCCCTCCAAACCAGGGCATTTCAAACTGAGAGGGACTGTTCAAGGTCACTCTAGAACTAAAAGAATTTGTTTGCCAGGGCAAAAATGTTTTCAGGATCTGAGGATTTGGGGAATAAGGTAGTCTGTTATTATTTGGTAACTGAGTTTTATATTAGGCCTATTTAAGGGAACAAAGACTGATTAAAACCCAAGGGGAAAGAATGATTTTTCTAGGAAACTGGGTGGCATAATAAGGAAGAGAGATTTCGGGTCAATATAAAACAGTAATTTACTTGTTTTTATGTTAAAGAAAGAACAAGTGAGAAAAAAATGAGTTCATCTCAGGCTATTGAACCATTGCAAAATTTCTTTTTGAGGCTATAAGTCACTGGGTTGTACAGTGTATTTCATTTCAGGGACCCCTCACACCATTAGTTAGGTTCACAATTTAGAAATTTCAAGAAGATGGACAAAACTAGTTGGAGAACACAGTACTTTAAAGACAATAAAACTTTCCTGACAACTGGGAAGTACTGATTTTGTGTTACAGTCAAATACTTATCTTGAAAAAAAAAAACAAACTTAGAGGGAAATGAAAAGCATTTTTAAAAAACCCCAGCATTTTCGCAGCTGAATCTGTAATGAATATTTCTTTATTACTTAAAAAACACTTTAGGTATGGATTGTGAGGGGAGGTGTAGGAGTCCCCAATAAAATGATTTATTTTTTTAAAAGGGGGGCAGGGGAAAGAGGAGCTTTTTTTTTTTTTTTAAAGAGGAGCTTATACCAAAGGTTCAAGTGGAAAATGTTTGGAAATGTATGTGGCAATATGTGTGCAATGTGCTTGATACAGATGATGTACTGAATGCTATAATAGCTGTAAGAGCCCCCAAGAAAATTATTTTTTTAAAAAACCACTTTTGTTCATTTTTATCATAGAGGCAGTTTCTACCGCTTTAATAAGTCACTGAAATGTATTTTAGATGAAGATTTGAATTGTTAACATTTTTCTAGGTCACCAAAAGATTTTCAGCTACTGAAATATGTTTCTTTATTAAAAAGTTGACCATAAATGCTTACATTTGTATAGAAATTTTCAAAGGAATAGATAAGACATCTATCACAGTCTCTTGGAGTTGAATGTCACCAGATGAAAAGAGACGTAACTTTTTTGCTTTCTATCTGAATCTGTACTTGAAATCTGATTATAAAATTTTCTTAAACTAGCATATACTATCTTAAGAATTTTTAAGATTGATTTTTAAAATTAAGCTGCACAAAAGGAATATTTTTCATATATATACACTCTTAATATCTATTAGAGAGCTGTAAGTTTTCTCTCCTTGTAGGCTTATTTTGCCAAGTCAAAGTATATTCACACATTAATAATATGATTAAGTATATGCAAAATAATTTTTTTTGCAAATGAATTTTTAAAAATTTCTTTACTGCCAAGGCAGAGATTATTGAAGCCATAGCACAAGTGTACACATATAATAACTCAGAAAGTTCAAGAAGAAAATAAGGGTTAGCAGATATTTTTATCAGTAAGAAAAAATATTTAGGCTGAGCCCCGGTGGTGTAAGTGGTTGAGTGCGGGACTGCAGCCCGTGGGCTTGGCGGTTCAAATCCTGTGGTGGCTCTCAGAAGCAGCACTGGGTAGCTCCCACGACCACCAGAGGGCAGTGATGCCCCCCCAAAAAAGAAAAAATATTTAGTTAAGAAGGAATTATGTTTTTGTATATATTTCTATTTTATATACTTAACACTTGATTAAAAATTTTAATGATGGGGGTTGAGCCCTGGCAGCGTAGTGGTTGTGCGCGGGACTGCGGCCCACTGGGTTGGAGGTTCAAATCCAGCAGCAAGGCTGGGCCTCCTACTCCCACCACCAGAGGGCAGTGATGCCAAAAACAAAACAAGACAACAAACAAACAAAATTTTCATGATGTTTGCTGCCACATATGCTATTCATAAAATTTTTTCCACATTCAAAATAGAATAGGTATTCAGAGTCGCTTATTTCTCACATATAATCTATTTGACTGAGAAAAGATAAACAAAAGCAAACCTACTTCCAACTATTGGCAGCATCAGTGTGAAACTAAATCTCTCAAAAATCCATGAGAAACCACTCTTTTTAAAGGTTCCCTCCCACTCCCACCACCAGAAAGGGCAGTGCTGCCCAAACCACCCCCAACCCACAAAAAAGTTCCTAAAAAAAACATGTAGCATGCAAATATGTGGTCATTTGCAAGTCCCATGTTCACGGCAACAGCATGGTGTTGAACACGTGATTTAATGTCTGTAAGCTTCACTTTCCCCATCTTTAGAATGGAGAGCCTGGTGGGACCTGGATTCTGAGGTTGTCCTGGGGGTCTCACATGCTAATGCATGTAAGGGCTTCCTGGGGTCCGCGAGGCGTCTTAGGGAACACTCAGTACACATGAGCTCCTCTGTTGCTTGCGTGTTCATTCTCGCTGTTCGTCCTTGCCACATTTACCCCCAAAAGCTCTGGCTTTGGAAATATGCCGCTTTGCAACACTCACTAGGGCATGTGCCTTGTGATTTTCACGACTTGCTTAATTGTATATGTGAGAAAAAGTAGCCCTTTCTTTCGTGCGACGCAATAGCAACCCTTCCCACCCAAACCCACCCTGCGAATCACACTTATTTTAACGCCTGTAGTTAGCATGCATCTGTTAGGAAACACTTCTTTTGCTTTCCCCTGCTAGGTACCACGAAGAACAGCAACACTGACCACAGAACAGGCTGCAAAGGCTCTTGCTGGAACGTGACTCTCAAGCAGCTGTCTGGCGACAGAGAGAGGGTGCTACAGTTGAGTGTGCAAAGAACTCGTTTTCTACCAAAGGAAAGCCATCGGGTCTCTCCCCCTCGAAGGCACACTCGTGCATGTCTAAGCACAAGGGAAGCCGACGGGGGGGGGGGGGGCTTCGTGGGGATGAGTCGAATGGAGTGAGGTCCCACTCTTGCTCCAAGCAGGCACCCCCCTCAAGAACGCTTGAATGTCACACGGGAAGGTGGGGCTTGTGCCTGGACTGAAAGCGAGGGGAGCTGATGTCCAGGCACCGAGGATCAGGACCGTCTCACCCCCAGGGGCCTTCCTCCCGGGTCCTGTCCGGCGCCCGCCTGTGCTTACTGTACCTTGAGGAGGTTGTGCCCGACGGCGTAGACAGCTGCGGCGCTCCCCTTCTCGCCCGGGGCGTGCACACCTGTCCCATACCCGTGCCAGGCCACGAGATAGGGGTTGTGAATTGTAATCCAGTATTTGACTCGGTCCCCAAACATCTGGAAACAGTACGTGGCATAGTCGTTGAAGAGATCCACCAGGCTTTCGTTTCTCCAGCCCCCATACTGGTCTTGCAGCGCCAAAGGCAGGTCCCAGTGGTAGAGGGTGACCACGGGCTCCACGTTTCGGCGCCGCAGACTGTCCAGCAGGGAATTGTAGTAGCGGACACCCTGCGCGTTGGCGACGCCGACCACGCCATGGGGAAAGAGCCGGGGCCAGGAAATGGAGAACTGATAGAACGAGACTCCCAAAAACTCCAGAGCCCACAGGTCTTTTTGCAGCAATCTGTAGCTGTCACTGGAAGCCTGCGTGCCGTTGGCGGGTTTCAGGTGCGTGCGCACGAACCCATCCCAGATGGAAGGGCCCCTTCCCTCCTGCTCCCAACTGCCTTCTACTTGGAAGGCGCCAGTCCCCACCCCCCAGAGGAAGTTTTTAGGAAAAGTGTCATAGAGAAACAGCTGGCTCTCGTTTACCGGACCGGGCGGCGGGCTTTTAGACCAGACAGCGATGCCGTCTCCCGAGAGCCCCGTGACAGCTCGGAGCAGCAGGCACGCCGACAGAATGACAGAGCTCCGCAGCTCCGCGGTGGACATCGTCTTCCCGCAGCAGCGTGTGCGCCTCTCCCCGGCGGGCGGGCGCCGACGGCGATCCATTCATTCCCCGGGGAGCCTGCCTGCCGCGCGCAGCCTGCCTGCATTTGCCACCACTGCTGGACCGGCTTATCAAGGCTTGGGTCAAAGCGTGGGATTGTAAAGCTGTCAATGATTAGCTTGAACTGTGAGCCTTCGGATGGGTCACGGCGAGCCACGTCATGGGGAGGGAGGTGGCCCTGGGGCCGCCGCCGCCACCCTCCGCTCCCTCGCAGGAGGGAAAAAGGAGATGAAAATGGACCGGGGACAAGCGTTAGAACGTGTGACGAGGTCACAGCAAACGGCCGATCCCCGGGAATTAACAGGCCCTGTTGGCTGGGCAGCGCTCTCTGTTGCCCCAATTCTTTACCCACTGTTTGAAATAACCTGTCCTCTTTCTATACTTTTTGAATAGTCGTTTATCACTGCATACTGCAGGGGGGAAATCATATATACATGCAAAAATGCAATGCACCCGTATGCGTATTGCATTTATGTGTATGTATGTTATGTGTATGTATACACGCATTACATTTTTACATACCAATAGCAAAGAGTTAAAATGAGAAAACAGCACTCTTCACAAAAAACGGTGGCACATGTAAAAATGATCTTAATAAATATGTGACCTAGGTTGAGAAAAATCAGACAAGCGTACCGATCAGTTTCAAAGAACACTTGAATGAACAAGTATGGTATGCTCTAAATGAAAACATTGAGTACTCTGCAGTTTTATTTACAAATTGTATTCAGTTTTCTTTAAAATATCAAAACCTCTAAAATCATTGAAACAATATTAAAACCTCATATTTTAACTAAAAGAATTATGAAGAAAAATAGGCAATAAATAAAACGTATGTACATACATATATGTACAAAAATCCCAGACCCAAACCTGAAAAATAATGAAAGTACAAAGTTCATTCAGATTTTATTTATTTATTTTTTTTGAAGTCAGGTCTTTTATTCAACTTTGTTTGTTTATTGGGCAAACTTAGGTTGGGTAGGTCTGTGCCTAGGTGTTAGGCTACTTGGTGGTGAGCAGGAACTTGATCTTGGGAGTCATGGAGCTGCTTGACTGCACGCTGTGTTGACATTGCTGGCTGCAATTTCTTCTGCCTTCATGGTTTGGATAGAATGGGCTTGGGCTCGGTGCCAAGCACCCAGGTCCTGGTTTGAAAATAACATTTAGACTAATTAAAGTGCTGGTCTGGAATGTCCACAACCATCACTAGCATTCAGGCAGTTATTATTTAGAATAAAATTTCATCCAAGTTCCCTAAGAATCTTCACTTGGAATCTTACTTTTTATTCTCCGTCCATCTGTGGATTAGTTCTGCACCCTAGAAATATTTCGACTATTAAAGGTTTGCCTGATATTCACTCTAAACATCACCAGGTTTCATTCAGACTTTAAAACAAAAACATAATAAACCATGGCAGCCTGGCTGTGAAACAAGAATAAAGAAGAAATCTTGTTCAGAATTTAGAGTCTACAAATAACTTTAAAAAACACACACTTGGGGGCTGAGCCCCGGCGGCGTAGTGGTTGTGCGTGGGACTGCGGCCCACTGGGACAGAGGTTCAATTCCGCAGTGGGGCTGGGCCTCCTACTCCCACCACCGGAGAGCCGTGATGCCAAAAAAAAAAAAAAAATTGACAGAAGCATATTTAAGTTGTTCCAACAATTGGGTGCAGTGTTGGAAGTCCTCACCTGTCTGCGCCAAGAAATTTGGAAGCCAGCTAGCTGGCTAACGGACTGGGAGAAATTTCCCACCTATGTTCTCACAGCTGGACCAAGAAAGCAGCATCACGATAAATGGAGAAAAGACTGAAGCTGTCAAGGATTTCGTTGATCTTGAATCCACCATCAAAGGCCATGGAAGCAGCAGTCAGGAAATCAATTGGCATAAGGTATTGGACTGTATCTGCTGCCAAGGTGCAGTGTGAAAGTGCAAAGACTGGTGTGCCTGACCCAAGCCCTGGCCTCTTCATTCGTCTTATTTGCACATGAAAACTCAACAATGAATTAGGAAGACAGGAGAAGAATGGATGGCTCTGAATGATGGGGTTGATGAAGAATATACTGGCGACAGCCAGAAGAATGAACAAATCCATCTTGGAAGGAATCCAGCTCACATGCTAGAATTTGTCTCCTGCCTGTTCTTTGGAGATGTTATCAGCAGGGACTCGTTCTTGGAGAAAGACTCAAGCTTGGTAAAGCCGAGAGTCCGTGAAAAAGAGAAGACCCTTAAGCCGATGGATTGACACAGTGACCACAACCGTGGGTGTACATATAAGAATGATGGTGTGGGTGGTTCTGGATCAGGCAGTGTTTGGTTCTGTTGTACACAGGGCAGTTAGAATGAAGTGGACGGTACCAAACAACAATAACTTCTTAGATGATTATAGTTAGTAAGTCAGTACACATAAAGTATGGGTGGATGTGCAGTATTCGATAAACACTATTTTGATTTTTCAGTTGAAAGGGAGATTAATGGCACTGTCAGACATGTGCTGGCCATGCCACTGAGGTCTGTCAGTAGTCATGAGTTAGAGTCAATGCTACGGCAGTGTCCTGCTCACCCATCTCTTTGTACCTGGGCACCTGCTGCTCTCTCCACTGGCTATGTGTCCACCCTTCATGTCCACTTGTTTTCCCAAGCTTAGGGACTTCCTCTGGGAAGCTTTTTCCAGACTTGGCTTGACTTTGATAACTTATTTTCTCATCTCTGTTTGTACCGTAGCCCATGCTTTGCCTATTGTGTCACTTATCACAAATGTTTATTTGTATTCTCTATTCAATTTAAGCATGATCACTTTTTAAAAGCAGTATTCGTGTCTCTCGGGTTCCCTACTTAATATTATGAGATTTCCTACTCAAGAGTTACAGTCTTGGAAACCCACAGGTTCAATTCTACCCTGTCCTATAGGGTCATTATGTGTCAGCCTGGACTTGATGGCAGCGAGTTTAGCAATTTTGATCAGAGGACTTGGTGTCTTGTTACTGTGAACTGAGACTGAGATTTGACCTTGTCTGTAGCAGAATGAAACACTGCTCGGCTTACACCACCCTCACAATCTCTGCACGCTGGAGCCCATCGCTACAGCCCCTGTGTCAATCTACGGTGTCTCATTTTGGCTTTCTCAAACACAATGTTCTTTTCTATTGATTGGCTTTTCCTGATGATGTGTCCCAAGTCAGCAAGAGGAAGCTCTGTCATTCTCACTTCTAAGGAACATCCGGGCTCACTTCTTCCAGAATTGGTTTTGCTCATTCTTTGGGCAAGCCACAGGGACATTGATATTCTTTACCCAAGCCACACTCAAATGCATTCATTTTCCTTTGGTCTTCCTTTTGCCTGTCAAGTCTTAACATGTTTAGGAAGCATTGAAATTATTGCCTGGGTCAGGGGCATCTTAGTCATCCAAGTTGCGTGTTCGCTTTTCAACACTTTAGAGATATTTGTCACTGGTTTTTTCCCAGTGCAATAATATGTGATTTGATTTCTTGACAGTGGCTTCAGTCAAGAAGCGTGGGCATTGGTTGCTGATCCAAGTAGAATGAAATCCTTGACAACTTCAATTTCCTTGTCACTTAGGGTGATGTGGTTTATTGATCCGGTAGGAAGGGTTTTGCCTTTTTCATATCCTGCACAGCACACCTTCTCCTTCCGTTCCTGCTAGTTTATCCTTTCCAATCTCAGTCCCTTTGACCTTCATCCTCCAGCTCCTCAGAATGACGTGGGTCCCCATCCTGTGCTCTTGTACCAGTTCTCATGAAGTCAACTGCAACTCACTGTGGTGCGTAGCAGAGTAGAATGGTACTCTGCAGGATTTTCGGTGGCTGATTGTTCAGAAGCAGACTGCCACCCCTTTCTTCCGAGGCACTGCTGGGTGGATTTGAATGACCAAACTTTCACTACCATTTGTACCCCCCAGGGATGAGTATACTTTGATTTTAGCACTTATCACCCTGTATTACAGGAGCCCTGTTTGGTGTCATAGGTTACCAGTTGGGCTACGAACCACAAGGTCAGCAGTTCAAAACCTCTAGCAGCTCCTCAGAAAGAGGAGGAGACCTTTCTACCATCAAGATTTGCATCCTGGGAAATCGAAATGGGGTAGTTCCACTCTGTCCTAGGGGGTCAGAATCAGCTCTGTGAATCTGGTTTTTTCAGTGGTGTGTATGGTCCTCACTGAACAAGAACTACCTGGGTGATGCAAAGGAACTTGACTGCTACACAACTGCTCCACCCTGAAATGCCTCAGAAGAAAGGGCTCATTTTCTACATCAGAAAAGCAGCCATGAAACCGGGGGCCTCAGTGGAAGGAGGATGTTTCGAGGATGATGATGGCAACAAATGTGCACATGTGGACTGCATACAATGGATGTATGTATTGATCATGATAAGAGTTGAATGAGCCCCCAACAAAATTATTTTACAAAACCCCAAACAACCATGAAAACCTTTCTGTAGCACAGTTTCCGTTACTCTGAAACACTCAAGGTTTGCCCAGAGCTGCAAGCAACTCCATGAAGACTGATAAAAGCTCTAAGTTCTATGCCAGGGATCCATCCCCAGTGCATACCTGAAACCTCTGATCGTACAGAAGCCGATATATACTCTACATTGTCCTATACAGATACACCTATGGAAATTTTATAAGCTAGACCCAGCAAGGGATTAGCAACAATAGTTGCTTTTTACATAGTTGTTTTTTACATAGTGCAAACGCTCGAGAAGATGATGACTTACTCTAGCGTGGAACACAGCAGGACAACTTGACACGCCATCGTGCTGCTCATTTATTTCCTGATCAAGACTGACGAGTGGAGGAATGGAAACAGCAGAAAGGGAAACCAAATTAGCTGGCTTCACGGTGATTAAGCTCTGGTTGCGATTTGGACAACAGGTGGTTCAAATCCGCCGGCCACTCAGAAGAAAGATGGGGCGGACTTCCCAGGAGACTTCCATACAGATGACAGCCTTGAAACCTATAGCCAGTCCCACGCTGCTGTGTGGAGCTATTACGAGTCTGAATTTATTCCACGGCGATGCATTCTTTTTTGTTTGTTTGTTTTTGTTTGTTTTTTGGGCATCACTGCTCTCCGGTGGTGGAGTAGGAGGCCAGCCCCACTGCTGGAATTGAACCTCCGTCCCAGTGGGCCGCAGTCCCGTGCACAACCACTACGCCACCGGGGCTCAGCCCGGCGATGCATTCTTAATGGCAGAAGGAGTGTGCTGTGTATACTTCCATCAGTGTCATTGCCAAACGACCCTGAAGGTGTTTTTATCTTCCACTGGTCTCTCAGAATATCTCTTAGTAAATTTGTGTTTTCACTTCATTCCTGAAGAAGGGCATCATGCTTGGTAAAACAGAGGGACAGCAGCTGAGGCCCAGTGGCGCAGTGGTTGTGTGCGGGACTGCGGCCCACGGGGTTGACGGTTCAAATCCCGCAGCAGCTCTCCAGGAGCAAGGCTGGGCTTTCCTACTCCCACCAGGGCAGTGATGCAGGGGGGGCGGGGAATAGAAGGACAGTGAGGAAGAGGGAGGGGCTGAGACAGCTAGATGGACACAGTGGCTGAAACCACGGGTTCAAGCAATGGGGCGATGGTGAGAACCGAGCAGGAGCCGGCAGTGTGTGTTCTCTCGTGCGTAAGGTGGCTCGGTGCTAGCACCCACTCGACGACGCCTGACAACGACCATCAGTCACAAAGAGCCTTCATGCCGTAGAGGAAGCGCCTCAGTAACTTCCTATTGAACTAATGGGATTAGACAGCTAAGGAACCATTTAGACAAATGCATTTCAAGATTAATCATTTATTCTTGTGGTTAGGCGTCCACTGGGTTCCAACTCATGACGACCCCTGTGATAGACTCTCCCAGACTGCCGTCTTTACGGAAGGAGCCCTGTGGTGGGGCCAACGCCTGTTTGCTAGCACGTGGAAGTGCGTGGTGGGTGCTAAGTGCCTTTTATTGGGGACTCATGCAACCCTTATTACAATCCATCCATAAGTCCATTTTGTGTCAAGCACTTCTGTACATCCGCTGCTCTTTTTTTTTTTTAAAGGCATCACTGCCCTCAGGTGGTGGGAGTAGGAGGCCCAGCCTTTGCTCCTGGGAGCCGGAATTGAACCTCCATCCCAGTGGGCCGCAGTCCCGTGCACAACCACTACGGGGCTCAGCCCTAACCAGTTGATTTTTTTTGGGGGGGGGCATCACTGCTTTCCGGTGGTGGGAGTAGGAGGCCCAGCCTTTGCTCCTGGGAGCCGGAATTGAACCTCCATCCCAGTGGGCCGCAGTCCTGCGCACAACCACCACGCCACCAGGGCTCAGCCCGGGTTTTTTTCCTTTCTTTTAAAAATCATTTTATTGGGGTCTTATACAACTCCTCTCCGTCCACCCCCCACCCACCCACCCATCCATCCATCCATCTATCGTATGCAAAGCACATTTGTACATTCATTGCCATCATCATTCTCAAGACATTTTCTTTCTACTTAAGCCCTTGGTATCAGCTCCTCATAGTTCCCCTCCCTTCCCTGCTCCCCTCTCCCTCATGAACCCTTGATAATTTATAAATTATTATTATTTTTTCATATCATACACTGTCTGATGTCATATCCCACACCCACTTCCCTGCTGTCTGTACCCCAGGGGAGAAGGTTATATGTAGATCCTTAAAATGGGTGCCCCCTTTCTACCCCACCTTCCCTCTAACCTTCTGCCATCGCGTCTCTCACCACTGGTCCTGAAGGGATCATCTGTCCTGGATTCTCTCTATACCTATTTTTACATCTCCCAATCAAGCAGTAGTTCGAGCTGTATATATGAAGGGGCTTCAAAAAGCTTCTAAGAAAATTCCATTCTCTTTTAATTCCATTTCCCACAACGTTTTTTGTTTGTTTGTTTGTTTTTGTTTTTTTGTTTTGATTTTGGGGCATCACTGCCTCTGGTGGCTGTGGACGCTACCCAGTGCTCCCCCTGAGAGCTGCTGCTGGATTTGAACCACCAAGCCCGCCGGCCGCAGTCCCACACTCAACCACTTACGCCACCCAGGCTCAGCCCCCCACAAAGTTTTTTAAGTTCTCTTGTATATTAAAAACCTTGATAAGATTGATATCGTGGACTCCAATCTAACATTGGGTTTGTATTTGGGAAAATATCTCGAAGCCTTCTTGAGAGCAGTAAAGAAGCGATGTAAGAGGACCCTATTTTAGAAACTATCCCTGATGTGTCAACAGAGAAACAGGGTTGTTCTGGGAACATCTGGGGATGGATCCTGCAGGAGAAGACTCCTCTATCAGTGGGGTGGTCTGAAATAGGAAACAAACATCGACGGGCCTTCAGAGTCATGAGCTTCTGCCTAGCATGGGGGTACAGAAGAGAGGCAAATCTAAGAACCCCAAATGGCTCCTGTACAGAAAACAACCAAGGGCTGAAGTGGCCCATGCTATCGTGGCAGATAGAGTGGAATGGCTGCTACTCAGGTGGCTAGTGATAAACCGCTAGAGCAGTGGTTCTCAACCTGTGGGTCACGACCCTCTTGGGGGTCAAACAACCCTTCCACAGGGCTCGCCCGATTCATAACAATAGCAAAGTGGCAGTGATGAAGTAGATGGGGATAAAGTAGCAACAAAAATAATTTTATGGTTGAGGGGGCACCACAACACGAGGAACTGTATTACAGGATCACGGCCTTAGGAAGGTTGAGAACCATGCTTGGAAACCGGAGTTCTTATCTACTTTTTTAAAAAAAATAACTCTTGGGCTGAGCCCCGGTGGCATAGTGGTTGTGCGCAGGACTGTGGCCCACTGTGACAGAGGTTCAATTCCAGCAGTGGGGCTGGGCCTCCTACTCCCACCACCGGAGAGCAGTGATGCCCCCCCCCCAAAAAAAAACTATTGGGGCTCTTACAGCTCTTATGACATTCCATACATCATCTGTATCAAGCACATCTGCACACATGCTGCCACATTCATTTCTAAACATTTTCCACTTGAGCCCTTGGTATAAGCTCTTTTTTTTTTTTTTAGTTTTTTTGGCATCACTGCCCTCTGGTGGTGGGACTAGGAGGCCCAGCCTTTGCTCCTGTGAGCTGGAATTGAACCTCCGTCCCAGTGGGCCGCAGTCCCGCGCACAACCACTACGCCACCGGGGCTCAGCTGGTATAAGCTCTTCTTTCCCCCTCTCCCTTTTTTTTTTTAAATGAATCATTTTATTGAGAACTCACATACCTCCCCTTATGATCCATACATATGTCAATTGTATGCAGGCCACATTTGCACACTTGTTGCCATCATCACTTTCAAAACATCTTCCCTCCACTTAGTCCCCCAGTACCGACTCTCCATATTTCCCTTCTCCCCTCTCCCTCCCCCATGAACCCTTAATAATTTACAAAATGGGGCTGAACCCTGGTGGCGTAGTGGTTGTACGCGGGACTGCGGCCCACTGGGACAGAGGTTCAATTCCAGCAGTGGGGCTGGGCCTCCTTCTCCCACCACCAGAGAGCAGTGATGCCCAACAAAACAAAACAAAACAAAAATAATTTACAAAATGTTATTGCTTTTCCATATCGTACACTGTCCAATATGTCCCTTCACTCACTCTCCTGTTGTTCATGCCCCAGAGAGAAGAAAGTTATATGCAGGTCCCTGAAATTGGTTCCCCCTTTCTATTCTACCATCTCTCCACCCTTCCAGTATCACCACTCCCACCACTTGTCCTGAGGGAACATCTATCCTAAATCCCCCATGTTTCCAACTCCAGTGTACATGCCCTGTTCTAGCCGGACTTGTCTGGTAGAACCGGGAGCATGATAATGGGTGGGAGGAAGCATTTGAGAACTAGAGGAAAGTTGCATATTTCATTGTTACTACATTGTACTTTGTATATATATTCCTGACTGCCTAGCAGTGCAAGTTAAAAAACGGGACTCTTCCTTGAGTACACAGATATAAGTATTGTGACCTAAAAGTTGCTGGATGGGTATTGTTTTTGGTCTAATGAAGATACAGAAAACATCTAAACTACCATCAGATGAAGGACCTTGCACAATAATGGAGAAAGTGTCTTTTCTAGACTGATGATCAATCAGTCCTACACTGACCTAACTGGCTATGAAATTCATTATCATTAAAGGGTTCTATTGGAACACGTAATGTGACAGGAGGTATACTTTAAATTTCTTTGGTTTGCCTTTTGTGGACTCCTGCCATCTTTTTTTGTTTTGTTTTGTTTTGTTTTTTTTTGGGGGGGGGTCATCACTGCTCTCCGGTGGTGGGAGTAGGAGGCCCAGCCCCACTGCTGGAATTGAACCTCTGTTCCAGTGGGCCGCAGTCCCGCGCACAACCACTACGCCACCGGGGCTCAGCCCCCCTTTTGGTTTTCTAACTGTGCACGTTGCATTATAGCACTGACTTTCTCTTCCCTCCGATCTATCTAAGAAGTACAGCCAGAATGCGCCTCAAAGGCAAGGATGTCAATACTTTGTCTCACGTACTTTGGACATGTCAGGAGACATCAGTCCCTGGAGAAGGACCACATGCTTGGGAAAGTGGAAGGGCAGGAAAGAAGAGGAAAGTCCTCTGGGAGCTGGCCGCGGCCATGGGCTCAGGCTTAGGAACCATGGTGACGATGGCACGGGGCTGCACCATGTTTCCTTCTGTCGTGCAGAGAGCTGCTATGGGTTGGAAGGACTCAATGACCCTGAACAACAACCTGTATTGATGCTCTTGAGTTACAGTGCTAGCAAAAATAGTGACCGGCACCATGGACTTCCAAACGAACCAACAAACTTGCCTTGGAAGAAATACAACCAGAATGCTCCTCTGGAGTGAGAATGACGAGACTTTGCTTCATGTGTTTTGAACGTGTTATCAGGAGAGACCGATTTTTGGAGAAGGTCAGCGGAAGAAGTGGAAGGTCAGTGGAAAAAGAGGAAAACTCTCAAGAACATAGGCTGCTGGAGCAGTGGCTGCAAGAGTGGGCGCCAACATAACCGTTGTGAGAATTCAGCAGGGCTCCACAGTGTTTCATTCTGTTGTATACTGGGTTGCTGTGCGTAGAAACCAATTTGAAAATACCTAACAACATATACATATATACATACATGTCACAGACATATAAACATGCACACCACACATACCTGCATACATCATACACATCAAGTCAAATGCTGTACCAACAATAAAGATAAATGCCTTTGTTGCTATTAGATTTGCTAGTTCAGATGCTTTTCCTTCAAAAGAGAAGATTCTGATTTATTTGGGAGACACTTTCATTTGTACGATGTAAAATCGTCAGGCAAGTTTATATAAACTTGTTTTACTGAAGCATAATCACATTAAGAAGGTTAACTGGGAATCAACCCCAAATTAAGATAAATGACAGAGCCAGTGCCTAATTTCCTAAATTAGAATATGTGCACTTTAATGGTGACAGATTATGGCTGAACGATTGTTATGTTCTTAAGTAGATTACAAGGTCAATATTACTAGTCTGGATCTACAGCCATCACAAACACAGAGAAGGACACGCTGCCGAACAGTCTGTTTTCTATAAGGAAAATGTTCCAATCAACCCTGACAAAGCAGGGCATGCTAATATTTATCCAGAGGGCAGAAAGTCACATTTGTTGTTGCACAGTGAAAATTCTATTGATTTCTGTCGATTTTTAAAAGTCTTTGTGAAAGACAATATAACGATTAGGCTCCTGAAAATGATTTCAAAGAGACTCTAAGAGCAACTCCGGTCACACAGATGTATTTAGCTCAAACATGGGTATGAATGTATGGACCTTCGTGGACAGTTCCCGCTTAGGCATTATTAGTGAGTAGATCAAAACTTTAGTCTTGCATTTTATTTTTCTTTTTAAAAATAAATCATTTTGTTGGGGGCTCTTACAACAGTCCATCCATCAATTGTATCAAGCACAATTGTGCGTATGCTGCCATCATAATTTTCAATACATTCTCTTTCTACTTGAGCCCTTGGAATCAGCTTTTTTTTTTTCCCCACCCCTTCCCCCATCCTCCCACTCCTGCGACCCCTTGATAAGTTATAAATTATTATTTTTATATTTTACACCAACTGCTGTTTCTTTTCTATGTTTCTGTTGCTCATCCCCCTGGGGGGAAGGGGGACGTTGTACGTTACTCATGGCAACCCTTTCCCCCCCTTCTCCTCCCACTTTTCCCCTACCTTCATGGTATCACTACCCCCATTATTGTTCCTGAGAGATTTATCTGTCTTGGGTCCTGTGTGTCGAGACCTATTATTTGTACCAGTGTACATGTGGTTTGTAAGATAGAACTGGAGCCATGATAGTTGGGGGAGGGAAGCATTAAAGAAGTAGAGGAAGGTTGTGTGTTTCGTTAGTGCTATCCTGTACCCTAACTCATCCCCTCCTTGTGACCCTTCTGTGACAGCATGTCCAATTGTCGACAGATGGACTTTGAGTCTCTGCTCTGACCCTTCTACACCCTCCTTGCCATTGATTTTAGATCCCTTTTTTGTCCCTCACCTTCCCCTGTTCCCTGACAGTCCCCTCCCCCCTCCAGCTATTGGTCCCACTGTTTTCTCTTTGGAATGATTATTTTGCCTATCTTATGTAGATAGACATCAGGACGAGGGAGAGAACCTATAAACAGTTCCAGGTCTGTCTGTTGACTCTTATGCATTTTTTCTAATCAAGTCTGATGAGGGGCCGAGTCATGAGTACGAAGTTCCTCGGGGATTTTGTTGCTTTGCTACCTTGCTTCTGTTGTGCGCCTTCATGTTTGGAATCAAGTCAACGGCAGTGCATTTCGGTTTATGTATTTTGGAAACATACGTGAGGGGACTTCAACAAATTCTTGGAAAAATGGAATGAAAAGATAACACAATTCTTGTGCAAATGTTTTGAAGCTCCCTTATATATAACTTGGAGGTACCCACTACACCAAGAATATGTTGTGGAAAGAAGTCAATTAGTGTAAGCACCATCCAAATATGCACACATTTACGTACTCAGAAGCATGACTGGTTCTGACTCAGGACCCTGTGGACAACCCTTCAAAACACACCCCAGTCCTGCTTTACCCTCACTATTGTTGCTATGGGTAAGTCTAGTGTCGCTATGCTAATCTACTTCATGTAAGGGTCTTCCTCTTTTCGTTGTTCTTTGTGTTAGGCTGGGTTGACTACAGAAACAAATTCAGCGACACTCATATATAAGCAAGAGAGAGCTTTTTTATCAAGAGGTAATTATCTCTCTTTTTTAAAAGCTTTTTAGGCATCACTGCCCTCTGGTGGTGGGAGTAGGACTCCCAGTCTTTGCTCCTGTGAGCTGGAATTGAACCTCTAACCCAGTGGGCCGCAGTCCCGCACATGCCACCGGCGCTCAGCCCTATCAAGAGGTAATTTATATCAGGAAAACATCCCAGCCCAGTCCAGATCAAACCCATAAGTCTGACAGTAGTCCATAAGTCTGATAGTAGTCCATAAATCCCTTTCAGATTCACAGAGTCACATGCAATGATGCAAAATGCAGGAAGATCACAGAGTAGTGGGTGCCAAGTCCTGTGAATGCAATGGCGGTGATTCTGACAGTTCTCAGAGTGACTTCATGGCAGGAAGGTGAAGCAGTGAGACAGGTGGAGGTTCCCAGAACCGTCCTTCTGAGGTCCCACTCACAGGGAGGTACCATCAGATTGTAACTTGATTGACAAACTAGATTCCACTCCTTTCTTCAAGTTGCCATGAAAGTCTTCTACTTTACCAAGCATCACGTCCTTCTCCAGGGACTGTCCCTCCTGATGATATGTCCAAAGCAAATGAGATGAAGTCTCTCCATCTTTGCTTTTTTCCCCCCAATGATTTTATTGGGGCTCTTATAGCTCTTATAACATTCAATACATCATTTGTATCAAGCATATTTGTACACGTATTGCCATATTCATTTCTAAATACTTTCCACTTGAACCCTTGGTATAAGCTCCTCTTTCCCCCTCCCTCCCTTTTAAAAATGAATCATTTTATTGGAGGCTCATATAACTCCCACCACAATCCATACATACATCAATTGCATGCAGGTCACAATTGCATACTTGTTGCCATCATCACTCTCAAGACATCCTCCCTCCACTTAGACCCCCAGTACCAGCTGCCGATATTTCTCTTCCCTCCCCCCTTTTCCCCTCCCCCACTAACCCTTAATAATTTACAAATTATTACTTTTTCATATTGTACACTGTCCAATGTGTCCCTTCACTCACTTCCCTGTAGTCCATGTCCCAGAGAGGTTACATGTAGATCCCTGAAATTGGTTCCCCCTTTCTACTCCACCATCCCTCCACTCTCCCAGTATCACCACTCCCAATACTAGTCCTGAGGGATCATCTATCCTGAATTCCCCATGTTTCCGACTCCAGTGTACATCTCCTGGTCTAGCTGGATGTGTCTGGTAGAACTGGGATCCTGATAGTGAATGGGTCCATCTTTGCTTTTTGTTTGTTTTTTGTTTTTTTGGGGCATCACTGCCCTCTGGTGGTGAGGGTAGGAGGCCCAGCCTTGCTGCTGGATTTGAACCTCCAACCCAGTGGGCCACAGTCCTGTGCACAATCACTACGCCAACGGGGCTCAGCCCCCCACCTTTGCTTTTAAGGAGCATTCTGGCTCTATTCTTTCTATTTATCTTTTTTTTGTGTGTGTGTGTATCACTGTCTCTGGTAGTCATGCCAGTGCTGCTCCTGGGAGCCGTCGCTGGATTTGAACTGCCAAGCCTGCGGGCCGCAGTCCCGCACTCAACCACTTACACCACCGGGGCTCCGCCCTACTCTTTCTAAGACAGATTTGTTCATTCTTCTGGAAATTCAATGTATATTCAGTGTTCTTTACCAATGTCATTACTGAAGGCATCAGTTATTTTTCATCGTCCAGCTTGCCCAGGTCCATGAGACAATTAGAAATATGTCTTCAGTCAGATGCACCTTAGTTCTTAAAGTGACCGCTTTGCTTTTTTAGCTGTTAAAGAGGCATTTTGAAGCAGATTTGTTCAGTGCAGTGCATCATTTGATTTCTTGACTGCTGTTTCCATGGGTGTCAATTGTGGATCCAAGTATAACACAATCATTGACAATTTGAACCTTGTCTGTGATTATCATGATGTTGTTTATTGGTCAGTTGTGAGGACTTTTATTTTTTTTACACAGATGGCACGTGGAAAGTCAGTTTTTGTAAGCATAATCCAAATATTTGCAAGTTTAAAACATATTCATAGAGATTAATAGTTTTGACACACAGCACCTAGTGTACAACTGAACAAAATACAATAATTGCTGAATGCTTGCTTGGTGAAAGTGAGAAAGACTTGAAGCCCTTGTTGATGAAGATCAAGGATGAAAGCCTGCACTAGGGATTGCAATTCAATGTCTAGAAGGCCAAATTTTCACAACTGGACCAATGGGTAGCTTCATGATGAAAGGAGAATCGACTGGATTTTGTCTTGTTTGGATCCACATGCAATGCTCATTACAGTGGAAGTCAAGATACCAAAAAACAAATTGCATTGAGTAAATTTGCCACATAAGATCTCTTTATAGTGTTGAACAGCAAGGTTTCTTCGAAGACTAGGGTGTAGCTGATCCAAGCTGTGGTATTTTCAATTATTTAATTGAATAAGGAAGCGCAAAGAAGAATTGATGCATTTGAATTATGGTGCTGGCAAAGAATATTGAACGTATCATGGACCATCAAATGAACAAACAAATGTGTCTGGGAAGAAATACAATCAGAATACGCTTTAGTGGCAAGGGCAAAGTGAGACTTCAGCCGGCTTACATTGGCTCTGTTAACAGGAGAGACCAGTCTCTGGAGAAGGACATCGTGCTTGCTAACATAGAAGGGCAGTGAAAAAGAGGGAAGTCTGTGACAAGATGGAGTGGCAGAATGGCTGCGGGTATGGGCTCAAACAGGAAAACGATGGTGAGGGTGGCATAGGCCCTAGCAGTGGTTTCCTTCTGTTGTGTGTAAGGTTGCAGTGAATTGGATCTGACTCAATGACACCTAACAACAAAAATAACACCTCTGAATACTTTTTTTAGACTGTGACTCTGTGTACTCCCTCCATCTTCTCTTGATGTTTCCTGCACCATTTGATTTTTTTTGTCTGGGTTCTTGAGAGTAGGTGACATTGAGTTGCTTCTCACAGGACTGCACACGCTTGTAGCTGCTATACGTGAGCTCTTTTCACAGTCATCATGTCAATTCCTATTGGTGAGGGTCTTCTTCTTTTCCCATGACCCCCCCTTTGCCACACATGCTGTCGTTTTCCAAGGATTGGTCCATCCTGGTAACATGTTGGAAGTGTATGTGTCAGTCTTGCCATCCTCACTAGAATGAAAGGTTCTGGCTGTACTTCTTCCAAGACAGATTAGTTTGGTCTTTTGGTAATATGTGGTAGGTTCAATATTCTTTGCAGACACTGTAATTCAAAGACACCAAGTCTTCAGACTCCTGTATTCATTGTCAATCTTTCATATCCATGAGGCGACTGAAAATACCATGGCTCGGGTTGGGGCACCTTAGTCCTCAATTGACCTTCTTTGGTCTTTGATGCGTTAAAGAGCTCTATTGAAGCAGACTTGTCCAATGCAACATGTTGTTTGATTTCTTTACTGCACTTTGCATGAGTGCTGACTGGGGATCCAAGTAAAATACTCTTTATAGCTTCGACCCTTTTTTCTGTTTATTACGATACTGTTTATTGCTCCAGTGGTAAAGGAGTTTTCCTTTTTTACATTAAGTTGTAATCCAGATTGAAGCAGTGATCTTCAGCAGTAAATCCTCAAAGCCCTCTTCACTTTTAGCAAGTCTGCCTGTGCCATCTGCATATCATGTTTTCCTTCAATCTCGAAGCCATGCAATCTTTCTCATACAGTGTGATCCTTCTGGAAGTTAGGTTTCTATCTTAAATTTTATCTAAAAACAAAGAACGTTCAAAATGCCAAAAAGGGGCAAACATAGATGTTAAAAATAATATAATGTAAGAGTAATACAAAACTTGTCAGAAAAATGAAAAAAATCTAAAGATAGATAGGAAGGACCCTCAGAAAGACCTTCTGTTACTCAGCGAGAACAAACATGAGCCCCAGTGATTTAAAGGCTGTGGAACTCTAGCAGCTGGACAATTTCGTGGAGAAGCAACCTTGCATTAGTTTAGCCGAGTGTCTTATATGCAGGCATTCGGTGAGTGTGCAGAGAACAAAGTGCAGTGAACTTTGCGTATTATAATATTGAAAATCATTTTTCAGTTGCTCACAAATTGCCTGTGTGGAGTTCTAAGCACTTTTCCATCATCAGCATTTAAGGTATACAGGTTGCCAAGTTTCCCATTTGTTCCTTCTTAGCTTCCTTATGAAGCTCCCTGGTCCCCGCACCCTCTTGGTCTACAAGATTTTCTATTTTATTATTTAAAACTCAGTGAAGATTTCAATTTGATTTGTATGTTTGTTTGGTGCCATCGAGTCAGTTGACTCATAACGATGCTCTTTTCTTTTTTTTTTTAGGCATCACTGCCCTCTGGTGGTGGGAGTAGGAGGCTCAGCCTTTGCTCCGTGGAGCCGGAATTGAACCTCTATCCCAGTGGGCCGCAGTCCCGCGCACAACCACTACGCCACCGGGGCTCAGCCTCATAACGATGCTCTTTTCAATGGAAAGAAACACCACCCAGTCGTGTGCCAGCCTCACCACGGTTGTGGTTGAGCCAGTTTTGTAGTCAGTGTGTCGACCCATCTCATCGAGGGTCTTCCTCCTTTCGTTGACCTTTGGGCTCGTTTGGGTTGACTAGAGAAACAAACTCATAGACACTCATAGGCGTGGAAAGGAGAACTTTATATTACAGAGTAATTGTTTATTAAGAAAACATCCCCGTCCAGTCCAGGTCCCTAAGTCTGATATTAGCTCATATGTCCAATACCAGCGGGTAGAAAGTCTTGTGGATCCAGTGGTGGTGAAAGCATTCTCAGTGCTTGCATAGATCTCCACGTGGCGCCTCCAGCATCGGGGAGGGCTCTGGCTCTGGCTCTGTCAGTGTAGTTCCATGTAGCTTGTTAACAGGAAGACAAAGCAGAGAGTGTTAGTGTGTCCCACCTCCAGGGAGGAAGACAGGAGTTCCCAGAATCCCCAGGAGAAGGCCAGGCCCACAAAGAGACCTCGTTGGCTGTGACCTGATTGACAGGCTAGACCCACACCTTCGCAAGTTGACTATGTCACTGAAAACTGCTACAGCCTTCTACTTTAGTAAGCATGGTGTCCTTTTCCAGGGACTGGTCTCTTCTGATAACATGTCCAAAGTATGGGAGACAAAGCCTTGAGATGCTTGCTTCAAAGTAGCATTCTGGTGGTACTTCTTCTAAGACAGATGTATTTGTCCTTTTGGCAACTCCTGGCACTTTCCGTATTCTTCACTGGCACTGTGATTCAGATGCACGAGTCCTTTTTCAGTTTTCCTTATTCATTGTCTGGCATGCATATAAGGCGTATTTAGTGTCTCATGTGCATATGAGGATCTTGAGTTTAAGTTTCTGAAATTATAAGCAAAATTCTAGGTGATATTTCTACTATGTAGGTTTTTCTGGGGGAGTAAGCTCATAGTTCATTGACTTCTCAAAGGATCTTATGGTATCTCCCCACAACCCAGTATTTCCCAAAGCAAATTGGTGGGATGGAGAAGTTCAGTTTTTGAATTACCTGCCATGAGAACACCTAGCCTTGCATATAAATAGCAATAATAAGAGCTGACATAAGATTAATATTACCTGGTGGCACAGTGGGCTAAGTGATGGGCTGTTAGCAGTGAAGTCGGTATTTCAACCACACCATTTGCTCTGAGGGAGAAAGAGGAACCTGAATTCCCCTGCAAAGATGGACAGTTTTAGAAATTCCCATGAGCAGGTCGACTCTGTCCTGTAGGGACTGTGTCCCTTTGAGCCGGAATTGAATGGATGGCTGTGGGTTCTGTGTGTGTGTGTGTGTGTGTGTGTGTGTATGCCAAGGACCACTCCAGAACAGCACTATAAAGCAGTGTTATCTTCACTTTACATGTGGAGAAATAGAGGCGATGCTCTCAGGCCAAGATTACACAGCTAGCATGTGGTGGTGGGGTGGTGGCAGCAGCAGCGGGGGCAGCTGAAAGTCCTATCATACTAGTCTCAGAGGAATGCATGCAACGAGGTCCTGTTCACGAATCACAGGTTCACTAGAACAGTGGTTCTCGACTTTCCTCATGCCGTGACCCATGAGTACAGTTCCTCATGTTCTGGTGGCCCCCTAACCATAAAATCATCTTCATTGCTACTTCATCACTATAATTTTGAAACTGTTATGAATTGGGCAACCCCTGTGAAAGGGTCGTTTGACCGCTAAAGGGGTCACAACCCACAGATTGAGAACCACTGGCCTAGAGGGTCGCTGCGTCAGAGGTTACTCTTTTGTAAGTTGGGAATAATAATGGGAGCCAGTGCTATTGTGAGGATTACATGGGTAGGCATCTGCTCAATTCACATTCAAGTAGATGTTTTAAAAATACAAGATCTTGAAAAGAAAAAAAAGATCTTGGACTGAGCCCCAGTGGTGTAGTGGTTGAATGTGGGACTGCAGCCCACTGGCTTGACGGTTCAAATCCAGCAGCAGCTCTCCAGGAGCAAGACTGGGCCTCCCACTCCCACCAGAGCACAGTGATCCCCCCCAAAAAAAAAAACAAAATAAAACTACTAGGTCTTGATTCGTAGTCTGCCTTGTACCCCAGAAGGCTTTGGTATCTTTCATTGTTGATATGCCGGTGTAGGAAAGTGACTGACTAAACAAGTGTTAGGTCAACACGCCGGAGATAGTGGTCTCCACTTAATACTCTTTGGGGTCTTGGTTTCTCTCGCTCTTTGTACACCAACGTGGCATTCTATCCCACAGTTCAGTTGCTTATTTAGGAGTATAAAACTCATTTCAGGGCTGAGCCCTGGTGGTGTAAGTGGTTGAGTGTGGGACTGCAGCCCGCGGGCTTCGAGGTTCAAATCCAACAGGCTTGGTGGTTCAAATCCACCTCAGGAGCAGCACTGGGTAGCTCCCACGACCACCAGAGGCAGTGATGCCCACAAAAAAAACCCCCACAAACTCATTTTATTGAAAGTTTTTGAGATCTTTTTTCTTTTGCTCCTAAATTACACAAGTCTGTAAGGACTTTGGGTTAAATGTGCCAGTTCTGTCCGGGAGGCCACGTGCGTTCCAGTCCCACCATTTAAACTCATGCCATGGAGTTAATCCCGCCTCGTGGTGACCCTGCTGTGCTTCAGAAAAGAACTGTTCCTGTAGGGTTGAGACAGTAATGTTTTACAGGAATAGAAAGCCTCCTCTTCCCACCACGGAGAAGCTGGTGGTTTGAACTGTTGGCCTACCTGTGGGTAGCAGCCCAATACATAACCTGTCATTGCCACCATGACTCCTGGGCCATCATGTAAGCATTCTTAAGTATTTTCTATTTTTTAAAAAAGATTTTATTTTAAAAGCCTCTTTACTGTGAACTGGGTGAAAGTTTGGATGGATCATTGTTTTTCTAGGGTCATGCTTTTTTTTTTCTCCCAGTGATTTTATTGGCAGCTCTTCAGGACCAGTGGTGACAGTGGTGGTGATACTGGGAGGGTGGATGGAAGGTGGGGTAGAAAGGGGGAACCGATTACAAGGACCTACATATAAACTCTTCCCTACAGACAATAGGGAAATGAGTAAAGGGAGACATTGGACAGTGTAAGATATGACAAATAATTTATAAATTACCAAGGGTTCACGAGGGAGGGGGGAACAGGGCGGGAGGGGAAAAATGAGGAGCTGATACCAAGGGCTTAAATAGAAACAAATGTTTTGAGAATGATGAGGGCAATAGATAATCAAATGTGCTTGACATACAATGGATGTGTGTATAGATTGTGTATAAGAGTTGTTTGAGTCCCTAATAAAATGATTAATAAAAACAAAACAAAAAAACCATTCTTTCCTATTAAAAAAGTAAGTGGTCTCATATTTGTTCTTTTGTGAGATACTCACTGTCCTCAGCATAATGTCCTCCTCCTGCATCCATTCATGAGGTCTCCCACAGTTCCATCATTACTCTTTAACAAGGTGCATCTCTTTGAGGGGTTTGGACAGTGTTGCTGGGTTGGAAATTAGGAGGTCTAGATTCTGAACCTGGTTTAGTTTTGGGAATAGAGAGGAATAAACCAGGCCTTTTTAACTTGATAGAGAGGAATAAAGAAGGTCCCTTTTAACTTGTTTGGGTTTTCTAGTTCTCATTTATAAAATGGGAGTAGGTGTCAGTGACTAAAATATTATTTTTAATCAAAGTTCTTTTTGTTCTGACATAATATAACCTAAAAAAATTGTCCTTTAGGGCTGAGCCCCGGTGGCGTAGTGGTTGTGTGCAGGACTGTGGCCTACTGGGATGGGGGTTCAATTCCAGCTCCCAGGAGCAAAGGCTGGGCCTCCTACTCCCACCACCAGAAAGCAGTGATGCCTAAAAAAATTTAAAAAAAATTGTCCTATAGCTTTGGGTGGTGCAAATGGTTAGCATGCCAGGCTGCTAACCAAAAGTTTAGCGGTTTATCTGTTTACAGGGGCCTCAGAAAAAACTTCACATACACCTGAACAAAATCAGCCATTGGAAAGCGTGCAGGGGGCATGATCTCCTTCTGACACATTATGGGTGCCACAAGTCAAAGTCAACCTGACAGGATTGTTTCTGTCCAGGGCTCGGCGTCTGTCTCCAACTCTCATGACAGCCCCATGCACAACGGAATGGCACCATGCCGCGGTCAGATAGAGATACATAGGTCTTTGTTTTTCCGAAGATTTCCAGACCTTTCTTCCTAGTCTTAGTACAGTAGTTCTGTGGCTGGTTCAGCATTATCAAGTCGCCGTGGGCAGATGGGTGGTGACTGTACCTGAGTGCACCGGTTAGCACTGAACAGTCTCCCCACGTGGAGGGTGAGACTTCTCCCACCCAGGGGACCTCCGTGACTCCCAGGATTGGTTTACCCCAACCACTACCCTCAAGGCGATTCCCACTCACAGTGCCCCTCCCTTCTAGGGCGGAGTGGTACTGCCTCTGCGGGTTTCCCAGGCTGGGGCGGAAAGCCTCCCCTCTCGCCCCCAGGAGACTTGAAGCGCCCACCTGGACGTTAGTGGCCGAAGGCCTACAAACCCAATCTAGGATCACAGGACTGGTTTAGCCTGGTGGTTTTCAAACTCTGGGGCCCACTAAGATGATGGCCGACATTGGCGGCCCTCTGGTTTCCGGCTCGTTAGGAGCATGGCAAGGCCTATCTCAGTGGTGGGAAAGTTCACCTTCCTGCGCGCGGGAGGCCCAAGATCCCAAAGCCAGCGGGGGGCGTGGAGGCCGGCCGGCCAGCGAGCGGGAGGAGCCCGGCTCCGGCCGCCCGTCCGTCCGCGGGAACCAGCCCATCCCCGCCGGCGCCTCCAGGGCCCCGCCAAAATCCGAAGGCGCAAACGGGCGCGCAGACCGTGCCCGTGCCCGGGCTCGCCCCCGGCCGACGTCGCGCCGCCCGCCTCGGGTCGCGGCCGCAGCGCGGCGGCGCGCCGTCTGACGTCATCACCGGCGCGCCCCCGCCGCCGCCTCCGTGCACTTCGCGGGAGAAGTTGTTGGCGCGAATGGGTCCCGAGCCCCGGTAACGGATCCCCCGGCCCGCCGACCCACCTGCTGCCGCCCGTCCGCGCGTCAACCCTTGGGCTGCCATGGTGAGCCCCTGGGGAAGCCGTGCGTTGCGGCCGCTTGGGAGACTTTGCACGCTGCGTGCGGACGGGGCACCCCGGGGTGGGGGTGGGGGGCGGCGGGGGGCGACGCCGGAGGGGCGCGAACCACGGGAGCGGCCCCACGCCGGGCCCTGGGCACACAGCTCTGCCGGACGCGCGCCCCTGCTGTCGGCTGCCGCAGGTCTTGGGGTGCTTCGCGTGTTGTTTCCATTTGTCCCACCCGGGGCGGGGGGTGGGGTGGGTGGGGGGAGGGAGGACGGAAGTAAGGTGATTTGGGGGCGCAGGAGTGAAATTGTTTTCTTTTCCACGCTGCCCTGCGGCTCAGTGTGAACCCTCCCAGGGCTTGTTATTGCAAGCCTGGCCCATGTAGGGAGAGAGCGGAACAAACTTCCCTTTGCTGTGACTTAAGTCGTCTCCGGTCTCCGTCGTTACCCCCTCCGGGAGACACTCAGCGCTTGGCGAGTTTGAGCCCAGGGCATGGCGGGGATGTTCTCTTTTGCAGGGTGGGGTGCGTAGAAGCTAAGGGATAACACGATTTACCCGGGGACAGAGTGCTGCGGCTAGAAACATAGGTCCTACGCTTGACAGCTGTCATCTCTTATCACTTGACTTGAGCCTGGACCCAAGCAAAACGAAGCACAGAACGTTGTACAATTCCAGACGAAAAAGCGTCTAGAGAGCGAGTGAATTCGTTACGCAGCATGCAAAACAGACATTCATGGCGGTGTGTCAATAGGCACATGCATTTGTGCGAACTATTGTAAATTTGAGGGACAATGGCAGATACTTTAGTAAGCCAGAAGATATGTTATACCGAGTCATAGTTTTGTCAGTCATTCTTCAGTATTTTTCTCCATGCCGCTATTGGGGCAGCGGTTGGTGCCATATTGGGAAACTTGTGGCTTTTTTTTTTTAAATCAAAGAAGGATAAAATAATGATGATAGCCATCCTCTGTCAAGTATCTGCTTTAGCCCAATATGGAAACTGTTGTACATCCCTTTTTTTTTTTTTTTTTGGCATCACTGTTCTCCGGTGGTGGGAGAAGGAGGCTCAGCCCCACTGCTGGAATTGAACCTCCGTCCCGTGCACAACCACTACGCCACTGGGGCTCAGCCCACCCTTTTTCATTAAAGCCTATCAGTAGTGTAGTTTTGCAAATGGCAAAGGAAACGTTGAGAGTTTAAAAAACTCTTTGTTATATAACTAGTACATGGTTGGATTAAAGTGAGAACTGAGTTTTTAAAGCCATTACATTATACCGCCTCTCCAAGATCATGATGATGCCTTGGAGTTCAAACACCCTGGGAGTGTGGAAAGATTTGGAATCTTGAAAGGTGATGTTTCAGTCTTGTTCTGCTGGTTAGTAGTTACATGATGTCAGGAAAAATCAGCAGCTTGTCTTTAACCTTGTTAAGTGCCCTATTTCCTTCCCTCCATAAAGGGGATAATAAGCCCTGGCTGTCCTGTGAGATAGCTCACCAGTCACTCCTTGGGAGCAAGATGGCGATGTCTGTTCCTAAAATGACTTACATTTCAGGGTGCCTTTGAGTCCGGGTAAACTCCGTGTAAGTGGTTATAACAGGGGATAGGGCAGGAAAATATACCAATAGCTGCTTTATAGAATTGTCTTGAGGATCAAAGCAAAGTAATCCTTGTTAAATTTCCATTCGGATGCCTAGAAGGTGCTCAGCATTAATTAGAAAGCTACCAGTGATCTCTTTCTCTTTGTACAAAGTGACCTAGTATTTAGGAGGGGATGACCTGATGTTGCCAGTCGTCGTGAACCACAGCTCCTACAAGAACAGGCCAGTAAGTAGTGTTACCAGGGTACCCGTTCAGACATGCTTGGGTTTGAACAAGACACCTTTCAACAGGTCTCTGTGATCAGTGGATGGCGCAAACTCATTCTCTTGGTACTACACGTGTTGTAGACACTAGGATGGCTTTAAACCAAGCGTTGCATTCAAAACAGTGGCTACTGAGGGGATCTACTGGGCCAGCTCAGTTCAAGACCGAGAGGCCAGAAGGCTATGGCAGCTGTTTTTTGAGACTCCCAGAGGATCATCTCAAAGGACACAGGACAATCAGGGCAAATGAAGACCTTTTTTTTTTGATTTTTTGGGCATCACTGCCCTCAGGTGGTGGGAGTAAGAGGCCTAACCTTTGCTCCGTGGAGCTGGAATTAAACCTCCATCCCAGTGGGCCGCAGTCCCGCGCACAATCACTATGCCACCGGGGCTCAGCCCATGAAGACCTTTTAAGAAAAGGAAACACGGCATCGGGGAGAAAAAGGCCAGGAAAGTTGCACCCAGTTTTTTCCCCATCACAATATTACACTTACCAGCTCATTCTTTGAGTGGAGCAAGGCCTGCCCTGGGTGCATTTCAATGGGAAACCGTGCTCCTGCCTTATAACCCCCAGTCTGTCCCTTCAGACTTCTTTTTGTTTGCCCCCCTCCCCCCAAAGAACATTGAAGAGAAACATGATTTGTCCCTTGAAGATACCCAAATTGCCCTTCGGGTGAGATATAAATGTCCCATTCTCCAGGGACAGGTTAGAGAGATAGGTAGAAACATGACCTTCAAAAGTGTAGAAGTAGGAGGATATGTTAACAGTAACCTCAGATTTAATATTTTTGTTTAATAAAAATTCCTACCATTTTGGAGGGATACTTTTTTGCAGTACCCTCATCTAAGCCAACTGTTGTTAATTCAAATCCTTTAAATTTTGATTCTTTTATATTTGTTTAGCATACTGCTCACAGTGCAGATGAAAAATGAAATCTGGCTTTACAAGGAAGTAGATTGATTAGTTTTTCAGTCTGTTAATGGGAAAAGGTTCTGTAGATGTCATTTGGGTTATGTCAGTATTTAGAAAAATCTTCGATTGTTGTTTTATTTGTGTGGACACCTGCGTGCTAGGTCTTTGAATGTTGTGTGTTCATCAGTGGTATTTATTGTGTGCTGGAGTGGAGCCGGCTCTGATTAATGGCAGCGCCCGCCGGGAGGGACAAATGCTGTTGGTCTTACCCCTGGCCCATGGTGAAGACCTTGTGAGGGCCTGAGATGTAGTCCATTTTATAAAGGCCTTGGAGCTGTAATTCCTTAGGTGATGACTTATCATTCTCGACTCTGTATCCGTGACTCCAGTCCCTTCTTCGAGACTGTTCTCCCCTGTATAAACGGACGGGATTCTCACTGCCCACTCACAGCCACCCTCTGAGACAGGGTAGAACTGCCCCCGAGTGTTTCTTTCTTTTTTCAGTAATTTTATGGGGGCACTTACAGTTCTTATGACAGTCCACACATCCGTTGTATCAAGCACATTGATACATATGTTGCCATCATCAGTTTCAAAACATTTTGTTTCTACTTGAGCCCTTGGTATATCAGCTCCTCCTTTTTCCCTTCCCTTCTCCACCCCCAACTTCATGAACCCTTAAAAAATTATACATTTTATTTCTATAATTATATTTATTGGGCTAAGCCCCGGTGGCGGGCTTGGCATTTCAAATCCAGCGGCGGCTGGGTAGCGCCCACGACCACCAGAGGCAATGATGCTCACACACACAAAATATTTATTTATATTTATATATAAATGTATAATTTATTTATTTAAATTATAAATTATAATTTTTATAATCTTATACTGTTTGCTGTTTCCCACGATCATTGCGATTGGCTCCCTCTCCGTCCCCCTTTAGTCCAACCTTTCCCCTACCCTCATAGTATTCGCTATTCCTGTTTTTCCTGAGAGGTTTATCTGTCTCGGATCCCACGTGTTGAGCTCTTATCTGTACCAATGTACTTTCTCTGGTCTAACCGGATTTGTAAGGTAGAACTGGGGTCATGACTGGGGGGACAAGAAGGATGAAAGAAATAGAGGAATGTTGTATGTTTCCTCAGTGTTATTTTGCATCCTGGCTGGCCCATTCCTTCCTTGTGACTCTTCTGTGAGGGGATATCCAATTGTCTGCAGGTGGGCGTTGGGTTTCCATTCCGAACCCCTTCATTTGCATCAGTAGGATTGTTTTGGGTCTTTTGCTACCTGATCACGCCAACACTTTGTGATCACACAGGCTGGTGTGCTTCTTCCATGTGGGCTTTGTTACTTCCCTGTTAGATGGCTGCTTGTTTAACTTCAAGCCTTTAAGACCCCAGACACTATTATCGTCTAATAGCCGGGCACCATCAGTGTTCTTTACCATATTTACTTATGCACCCATTTTGTCTTCAATTATTGTGTCAGGAGGGTGAGCATCACAGAATGCCAGGTTACTAGAACAAAGTGTTCTTCTATTGAGGGAGGCCCAATATCCATCTTCTATCTTAATACTTAATATATATAGACTAACCTTATATGGTACTTAATATATATAGACTAACCTTATATGGGAGTAGAAAGTCTTATCTTTCTCCCTAGGAGTTGGCCCCTGGTCTTGTTTTTTGATGGTATCGATCCTCTTCATTGTCTTTTTTTTTTGCGCGGGGAGGGGGGGTAGTCACTGCCCTCATGGTCATGGGAGCTACCCAGCCTTGCTCCTGGAGAGCCACTGCTGGATTTGAACCGCCAAGCCCACGGGCCGCAGTCCTGCACTCAACCACTACGCCACTGGGGCTCAGCGCTCTTCATTGTCTTTTGACAAAGATGTTATGTTTGATTCCTGTGTATTCCACATGGGGAGGACTGCATATATAATCACTTATGTCCTATGCTAAAAATATTTTTTTCACTGTACTCTAATTCTGGACTCTGCCTGTGGCTCTGAGTCCGTTTTCGAGAGTGTTCTCTGCTATACTCATGGATAGAATTCTTCTTAGTCCCTCACTGCTATGGAGTCGGTGATGACTACAGCAACCCTGTAAGGGTGGGCAGACGAACTGCCCCTGTGGGTGTCGGTGGCCACTTTTAGAATGGATTCTATCTTTTCGTTGTTGAGCAGTGAGAGTTCTTTATGCATTCTAGGTAAGAGTTCTCTGTATGTTCACATATGATTGCAACATCACTCTTTGATTCTGTGAACGATCTTTTTGATGACATCCTTTGAACAGGAATGCTTTAACTTTTGGTGAGGTCAGACCGACCCTTTCATTTTGTTGCTTGGGAGCTCTTGTGGCTTAGGGACTGCACGTCGGCTGCTGTGCGCCTGGGGTCTCCCTGGAGATGCACACCAGTGACATTTACATCAGGAGAGGGGCGCCGCGTACACGTGCAGACGCAGGTCTGGGCTGGTTCAAGCCTGAGGGTCGCATGGTAAGAGTGCCCGGAGATGAGTCACGCAGACTGGGAGAGATGCCGTCTTGCTCCTTGGCTACGTGGAGAGAGTCAGACTTTGGGACCTGGATTTGCTGTTGTGGTCTGACTCCAAAAATGGGAGCTGTAAACATCTATTAACCAGAATGTGGAATGTACAAACTGTGAATCAAGGAGAGTTGGAAGTCATCAAACTTTGTTCACTGAAAACGCACACAGGCGCTTATATTTGTATTTTGTGTAAAGGCACTATCTTTGTATATTGGACTCATTTCCTAGAACCTTGCTGAACTCATTTAATAGTTCCAGTAGTGTAGTTACAGTTTTTTGGTAGGTCTTAGTTTTTTTCATTCCCTGAGTGGACATTTCAGGTAATTCCTTTAAAAAAAGGTTTTTTTCCAGGTAATTTCTAAGCTTACCCAATTTTAAATACTTTAACTTATCTCATAACTTTTCTGTGTTACCAGTAGTTACATTATTGTGTATTTTAATCTGATACTGAGCTTTGCAGGTTAATGATTTTCAAGATGAAATCCGTTTGTGAAGTGTATAGACAATAATCAATTTCTGCTTGGTGATTGGTGGACTATTTAAAAATAGTAAACGGAAGTATTTATATTTCTCTATTAGTCCCAAAATAGAGAAGAAAGGGAAACCAGATCATTTGGTCAACCGCTGTGTGGAGCCCTTATTTTGCATACCATCTTTTACTCTGAAGTTAGAGGAACTTGGTGATATTTGTTTCTCTTCGTATTTTTCTATATATTTGATAGGCAAATGTAACATTCATTGGTGGACCCCATCAGCAGTGGGGAAAAGAATAACTGCCGCTGTTTGGTTCTATTTCAAACCAAACATGTGTCAGCATTTGTACTTTGGCCTTAATCTAAAGGTCACTGTAAATTCACTACTGTGTGAGTTTGTGGCAAAATCTTTTTTTCTTCCCTTTCTAATTCTACTAACCGACTTATAACCAGCCGGACTAGGACACGTGTTGGTACAGATGAGGCACTCACAAGACAGTCCTGGGCAAAATCTGGTGCTTTCTCTTGGCTTGTGTGTCTTACGATCATGCTTGGGTTTCCTGGTGGGCTTGTTCTCATCGCACCATGATTAGTTACCGCTGAAGGGGGAATGGCAACATGTTTCTGTCTCTTTGTCTTTTGCGGCCAACGTTTAAAAGTATATTCAAATTTCAAGTCATGTTGGCCCCAGTTTTATGGGATCGTGATGTGGATTCGGAGCCGTGGCGTGCAGTGGTTAGAGCACAGGAGGGGAGCAGGGCCGGATGGGACCAGCCCAGTGCGATCATCACGCTCTCTGGGCCCCGCCCCTCTCTCAGCAGGGACTGGACTGCTGTCATGTGATTGTTGGACTGCCTTAGTGACTGGGCTGTTGGGCGGAAGCCGCCTGGGCCCGAAGACCCAGGTGCTGTGAGGTCTGCGAGCCCTGGTGGGGGCTGCCAGGGTTTTAACCCACAAACTGCTTCCTGGGAGAAAGAGACGACAGCTTTGGGAAGCCTTCCCGTGGGGCAGTGCTGCACTGTCCTGAAGAGTCGTTAGGCGTGGGAGGCAGCTCTCCTGGCAGTGAGGGAATCACTTGGATTAAGCGAGTTAATTTGAAAGTGTTTCCCTCGTGCCTGGCACTGAGTACCCCCTAGGTCAGGGCTCCGCAAATTTTTTAAACAGGGGTCCAATTCACTGATCCAGACTGTTGGAGGGCCGGACTACAGTTAAAAACAAAACAGAACAAAACTGAACAAATTCACTGCAGGCCCTGGATGAGTCGGCTGCTTAGCAGGACAGCAGCGGTGGCAAAAACACCCAACGGGCTGGATAAGTGTCCTCGGCCGGCCGTGTGTTGACATGGAGTAGTTTGAGGACCCCTGCTGAGGTTTGTCATAAAAGTCAAGCAAAGAGCCTTGCTTCGGCAGCGGCAGTGAGAATGTAGGCGGAGGACTGATGGCATTCGCTGGGCTGACTTGGTGGAGCGTGGCGTGGGCGGGAGATGGAACCAGTGGGTCGGTGTGGGTGACTGCACTGAGGTAGGGGACAGCTGGAGAAGCACGCTCTCAGGGGAGGATGAACTCGGTTTTAGACAATTGGACCTTAGGGACGTTGCGGTGCAGAGGTGTCTGGCCCGCTAGACCGTTAGCCATGTTAATCCATCTGGTGGAGGAGCTTCTTTTTCTGTCTCCTCTTACCCTCAGTGTTAGTCAGCATAATGACACCTGTCCTTCTCTCAGGACTGGGCCCAAGTACATGAAAGGCACTTCCTCACCACCATTGTAATTCAATTGCATCAATTCATGAGCTCTGGGGAAAATGTCAAAATACTGAAAGAAACCATTAGATCAGGGGCAAGCCATTTAAAATCCTTCTGTAATCTTCATATAAGGTGAATTTTTTTTAACTTAAATATTTATTTGCGCTGAGCTCTGGTAGTACAGTGGTTGTGTGCGGAACTGCGGCCCACAGGGTTGACGGTTCAAATCCAGCAGCAGCTCTCCAGGAGCAAAGCTGGGCTCCCTACTCCTACAGTGGTGTGAAAAAGAAATACTTACTTGCATTTTTTGCTTAATTTTGACAATGTTGGGTTTTAATTTTTTTTCGGGGGGTGGGGGGCATCACTGCTCTCTGGTGGTGGGAGTAGGAGGCCCAGCCCCACTGCTGGAATTGAACCTTCATCCCAGTGGGCCGCAGCCCCGCGCACAACCACAGTGCCACCGGGGCTCAGCCCTGAATTTTTTTTTTTTTTTTTGGATCAAGTTCCTGAAAGCTTTCAGGAAGATAGTATTTCATTGAGTGAGTGTCCCAAGCTCTTATGATATTAAAGACCCATGGTTTTAGATTCTTAACACAACAAAGAAGGGAAGTGGGCCGTCCACTGACAGCAGGGAAGCTGGAGGAACTGGCCATGGGACCCCTTTGAGGACATCCCAGGTGGGGGCAAGAGCAGACCTGGGTCCCCCGCGTTTCCCTGCAGAGCATTCATTTGTCTGCTCTGTTCTATTTGATTGTGAGCTGTTTCATTTTCTAATGACAGAAAGTTTGAGAGCAGAAATTATAGAGAAAGCTCTCTGAGAATAGTTTTTTTTTTTTTTTTTTTTTTTGGTTTTTGGGGCATCACTGCTCTCCGGCGGTGGGAGTAGGAGGCCCAGCCCCACTGCTGGAATTGAACCTCCGTCCCAGTGGGCCGCAGTTCCGCGCACAACCACTACGCCACCGGGGCTCAGCCCTGAGCATAGTTTTTGCTTGCTTGTCTGAAGTACCAGGAATAGTTCCTGGCCCAGAGAAGGCTATCAGTAAATATTTGTTGAGTGAGGGAAGGAAGCTGATGTAGGCTCTTAGAATTCTTCCTAGCTAGATATTGTTATTGTTCAAAGATTCTGTGATAGTCCGGGTGGACTAGAGAAACAAATTCTTAGACATTCATATGTGTATGAGAGAACTTTATATCAAAGAGTAATTGTATGTTGAGAAAGCATCCCCGCCCAGTCTAGATCAAGTCCATAAGTCTGATATTATTAGCCCATATGTCCGATACCAATCCACAAATTCTTCTTCAGACTCAAGCAACATATCCAATGACGCCAAATGCAGGAAAATCGGGGGGCCAGTGCATGAAAAGTCTTGTGAATTCAATGACAGTGGAAGCATCTCAACGCTGGCGGGGGTCTCCACATGGCTCCTCCAGCTTAAGGGTTCTAGTGTAACTCCATGTGTCTTATCAGCAGGAAGACAAAGCAGAGTCTGTGTGTTTCTGGCTTCCAGTGAGCTATTTATCTTCTTGGCACCTCCAAATGAGGTCATCAAGCTGTGACCTGATTCACAGGCCAGACGCCACTCCTTCACACGTTGACACTAGATTCTGTAACTACCACAATTTTTTCCCCCGACCACTGTTCTATCTAATTTGCCAACACCTTCCTTTGAGAAATTCGTGAGGTCTGTGGTAGGCATTTGCTCTATCAGAAACTTGGGTTATATGTAAAGGTATTTGATGTCTAAAAAAAGATAGTTCAGCTGAAAACAAATTTTGAGGAAGAGGAAGTGCCCTACTAAAAGTGACAGTTTTTTTTTTTTTGTCATAGCAAGACCTTCATAGGAAAAGGGGACCATATTATAAGAGACAACTGCACAAGTCCTACTTTAATAACTTACCTCAGGAATAATTCACATAAAGTATTAATACCCTCTTATAAAATCTCAAATCACTAAATAGCAATAGGTAAAGTCATAGGAACAATTGATCTCAATAAATATATAATCTTTGAAAACAAACCTAAGTAGTCTTTTATTGTTTCTTTCTTTTTTTTGGGGGGGGGGGCATCACTGCCTCTGGTGGTCGTGGGCGCTACCCAGTGCTACTCCTGAGAGCAGCTACTGGATTTGAACCGGCAAGCCTGTGGGCCGCAGTCCTGCACTCAACCACTTACGCCACCGGGGCTCGGCCCCCATTAGTATTTTATTGTATATAATTAAGAATGGACCTCTCTGAGCCCAGGTCTGAAGCCAGAAGCCTCAGGATTAGGCATTCATGTGTTTAGTGACTATTAATTAAGTATCTTAACTTTTTTGAGGTACTGAGCACAGTGTTTGGGACGCAGTGGTAAGAGGCAAGGCTACTTCATGGACCTTATTCTTATCAAATTAAGTTTCTGTGACTGTAAAATGCTAGTCACTCTGAACCTCAGCTCAGACACTGCTGCTTCTGGGAGCTCCAGAATCACTGGAGGTGTGGCAACATCCCTGGTGCCCTCATGGTCATGGGGTTCGCTCTGTCTTACATTGTCTAGGATATAATTCTGAATCCATTCGTATTCTTTGTATAGTTCTCTGCCAGGTAGCAGGCCTCATCCAGGTTTTCCTTTGTGTGCGCAAAGCCCCTATCACAGCCCCTATGTCAGCATTGTTGCCCTCTGCCATCAAGCGGGCTCAATCCCTAGGGCCTCATGACAATGGAACGGCCCTGCACCATCTTTACCCGTGGTGTGGTGTGGTGTGGTGTGGTGTGGTGTTCCAACCTTTGCTGCAGCCCCTGGGTCAGTCTGTCTTATCAAGGGGCATCCTCTGTTTTGGTGTCCTCTCCAGCAATTGGCCCCTCCGGATAATGCATCCAAACTGCATGTGCTGCAGTCTTGCCATCTTTGTTTCTGTGGAGCATCCTGGTGGGTGGTGCTTTTTCGAAGACACATCTTTTTTTTCTTCTTTTTCACATCACTGCCCTGGTGGGAGTAGGAAGGCCAGCCTTGTTCCTGGAGAGCTGCTGCTGGATTTGAACCGTCAACCCTGTGGGCCTCAGTTTCTTTCACAACCTCACAACCACTGCACCACCAGGGCTCAGCTTTTCGAAGACACATTTGTGGGTTCACAGTATATTTAATATTCTTCACCAACGTCTTAATGCGAAGACATCCATCCTCCCACCTTCCTGATGCACTGTGCAGGTTTCATGTGAGTGTGAGATGATGGAAAAGCCCTCAGCCTGGTGAAGTCACACTGGAATGGAGTTCCCAGGACCAACAGTTTATATGCCTCAAACCCAAACCAAACCTACTCCCCTCAAGTCAGTTGTCACTCTGAGGGACCCTGCAGCACCCTAGAGGGTCTCCAGGGGCGTGCGTCACTACTGAAGCAGAAGGTGAGGTCTTTTTCCTGTGGAGCCACTGATGGGCTGCCAGCCAACGGCCTTTTGGTTCAGAGCGGGTGCTTTAACCCCCACACCACTAGAGCGCCTCCCAATTTTGTTTGTTTTTCCTCCCAGCATCGATGTGTGTGAGCAGCTGTTTTCCCACATCCTTGACAAATCTGGGCATTAGCAGCCCTTTAAAACTTGGGGAAACAGAACCCTGTCTTTGTTGGTCTGTTTAGCTCTCAGTGTCTTTGCAGATGTACAAACGGTCATCCTAGGACAGGTGGAGAGCCACCACTTGGATCTGCTCAGTATATTACCACTTGGATAGTTCCCATTTTGGAACCCCTCCCCGACACGGTCCCAGAGAAGGCATCCATCCACTCAGTGGCAGTGGGTTGTTTTTTTTAAGCCCCACCCCTCTTCCTCTGTATCTGTGTGTAAACACAGCTGTTTGAAGAACCTTATAAGTTCAGAAGTGAAACACTTATGTAAAACCCTCATTTCCTCCTGAAACAGTAAGGTAAATAACAGTCAGCCTCAAACTGGCTTCTCTGCAAGTTAAAAGGAAGCCTATCTTACGCACACATTCCTTCTGTGGCACCTGCACAGCTGTCTCGGTTTTGCTGCCGGTCAGCAGTGTTTTCTTGACCTAATTAGGGTGGTGACTTTTTGTATTAGATTTACCAAAGACTTAATTCTCCTCTTCCCCCCCCCTCCCATTTACCACTTTGATTATTGTCTTAGCTAATAAGTTGAGTGTGTGTGTATGTGTTTACACAGCACATTTGTTTAGGGTTTGCGATGTGGGAAGAATGACAATGAAATTTATTGCCAGATTCTGGGCAATACGAACAAAACAACACTTACAAAGTACTTTCCCCGAGCTTGTCTAGGTTATCAGGAGGGACCCGTCCCTGGCAAAGGACATCATCTTGGTAGAGAAGAGGGTTGTGGCAGCAGTGAATTATTTAAAAAGTGACTTCAAGCCAAAGTCTCTGACGCGCAGCAAATGACCTTTTCTTGCTTGGGTTTGGTATTTGGGTGGGGGAAGATCTTGATAGAATTCACCTGTAAATAGTTGTAAACTGAGCGGGGGTGGACACCTGGAACCCTCAGGAGCGGATGCAGAGCCCGGAGCCAAAGCAGGAACAGGGCGGTGGACTTCCCAACCCACACAGCTAGTAAAACTGGGTGCTGTTGTGCTGGACTGTGCCTGCAGAGTTGAGGGCCTCTGACTGGGGAAGCTGGGCTTGCTAACCAGACCCAGGGAAGTGGAGCTGAGTGCCTGCAGCTGAGGGGTTTCTGCAGGCCGGTGCCTCTGGGCACTTCATTCCGGGAGCCGAGTTTGCTGATCCAGAGAGCTCGAGCTGAAGGTCTTCCTGGTGGCGCCTTCCAGCAAAGTGGTATGTCCCTTTGGGTATGTATTTGCAGCCCTGAAAGGACTTTGTAACATATCCTAATAAAAGACTATGCTGAGCAGAGGTGAAAGTAGGTGTAAAGGATTGGAAACTCAGGATTGATCATATTGTCACAGGTAGGAAGATGGTATGCTTGGTTCTTCTGTTCTCTGGAATTTCGAGCCTCATTTCTTATTCTGTGCTCCTTTAGACCCTTTTCCGTGAGCAGAGATAATTGTGAAGAAGGTATTTTAGTGATAGGAAGGGATAATGGTTCAAATGGGGAAAGGCAAGCCTTAATGAGGCTAAGCTGTGAAACGTGTGCAATTCTCAGAAGGCATAGGTTCAACTAGTCTCACTTGACCAGTCCAGATAAATTACCTGTCTCCAGTCACTCAGGTAGAAAGACTGAACCAAGACTTTTCTAAGTGTCTTCTTTTTTCTCTATATTACGATTTCTTTAAAACTAATTTCCAAAAAGATAGAAGAGAAAATGTGTGCAAAGAAAAAGAAAAATGATGATTTTTTTATTGGTCACTAACCGGTGTATGGCGGGTGGGGGGCACGGGAGAAAAGGGGCTAGAATGGAGAGCACTGATAAAGTGATGACCAGATTTTAAGCAGGGCACCATTGACGGCATTGGGTTTGGGGTGATTCTCGATTAAAAATCTGGAACAACAAAAATTGTCAGAATGCAAAAATAGTATTGTAAGATATTTATTTTAATTTTAAAATGCTGCGGGACCTTGTTAAATTGTTAAAAAACGGGATGTTTGGTCACTTTAAGCAATGAGCAAATAATGACAGGGACGGGGGATAACAAGGCATCTAAATTAGACAGTGAAGAGGGTGTAGTGTTCCCGACCCTGTTTGCTCAATTGAAATGTGTCCGAGAGGAATTACTGAGAGGGGAATGATGGGTAAACATAGTGGGGCAGGAGGGAAAAAAAGAGAAAAGAATAAAAAAGTAAAAACCATATATATAGGTATAAATGTAGATATGTAGATGTGTAACTAAATAAAGATAGGTATGGATATATGTGTATGTATATATATATGTATACACACAATGAGGAAGCAAATGGGCTTTGGGTTTCTCCATAATCTTCCCTCAGTACAAGAACTGTTTGTTCTGATAATGTGGCACTGTAGGATACTCACCTTCCCCACAAAATCCCTGAAGACAAAATGCATGCATAAGCAAATGTGAAGAAAGTTGATGGTGCCCGGCTATTAAAAGATGTAGCTTCTGGGGTCTCAAAGGCTTGAAGGTAAACAAGTGGTCATCTCGCAGGGAAGCTGCAAAGCCTACATGGAAGAAGCACACCGGCCTGTGTGATCATGAGGTGTCAACAGGTAGATAACAAACTCAAAAACAAGAAATCAGATTGACACGAAGGAACTTGGACCAAGTGGAGACCCAAAAATTAGTTGTGAGATAATTGGGAAGTCCCTTACAGAAGGACCACACAAGGGATGCAAAATCCAGGGTGCAGTATAGCACTGTGCTGTAGTTCCTTAATACTTATCCCTTACTATCATGGTCTTAGTTTTACTTCATTAACCTTGTGAGACCGGGTTATGTTTATTTGTATAATTGAGGTCATTTTCATGCATGAAATCCAAGATAGATAAACCCTTCAGAAATAGTAATGATTCCCTGAGGGGAAGGGAAGGGGAGGTGGGGGGGGGGGCAATAAGGGGGAACTGATAGAAATGATGACTGTATAACCCACTCAAGGGGAATAAGTAACAGAAATGTAGGTGAATGGGATATACTGGATGGTGTAAGACATGGTCAATATCTATATAAAGTTTCCTGGAGGATGGGGGGGGGAAAGGTTAGAGAGGGAGGGATAAAGGGGAACTGATATTAAAGAATTGAAGAAGAAAGAAAATGTTTTGAAACTGATGGTGGCAGCAATCGTATGCACAATTATGTTCAAACTAAGTGAAATAGGAATTGTGATAATGTCTAATAGCTCACAATAAAATGACTTAAAAAGTTTAGTTTGAATAATTTGAATTCCACAGTTTAACATGCAGAGAGGTAGAACATTTGAAGAAAAGATTGTAAGAAGCGGAGGAGTATTTTCAGAATTTGGAAAAATTATGTAAAGAAAAAGAATTTCAGTTCTTAGTTAATAAGGCCTTAAATCATCAGGAGGTGGGAGTTGCTCTTCTCTTGAATGTCTCTCGTTGGCAAGGATTCTGTTCAATTCTCTGTCTTTCCATGCGGTGTCTGAGATGATAGGGTGAATATATGTGTGTAAGATTGAGAAATACCTGTTAGCTACCTCTTTCGTTAACAGAATTTCACTTTGTCCGGTTTTTGGCCAGATTCTGTGAAAAAGCATTTTTTTTTTTTTTTAACTTCAGCAACTTATTTCTGACTTGGATAATTTCATCAATTATGTGCTATATATAAGAATAATTACTTTTGGGCTGAGCCCTGGTGGCGTAGTGATTGTGCGCGGGACTGCGGCCCACTGGAATGGAGGTTCAATTCCAGCTCTACAGGAGCAAAGGCTGGGGCTTCTACTCCAACCACCAGAGGGCAGTGATGCCTAAAAAACTAAAAAAAAAAAAAAAATAATTACTTTTTAAAAACCTTGCTGTACACATGGAAATGTTTTGCTATGGAGAAATTACTCAGGGTAATGGAAGAAACGTACGTGTGTGTGTGCGTGTGTGTGTGTGTGTTTGTATGAAAGAGAGAGAGAGAGGCAGATTGAGAATCGATCTCTTTGATGGAAGCATCTTGTGCAGTTTGCGTTCATGGTTTTCTCATCTGTGTTTAGGACATTCGGAAATTCTTTGGGGTTATACCAAGTGGCAAGAAGCTCGTGACTGAGACGGTAAAGAAGAATGAGAAAACCAAGTCTGTGGAAGAAACTTTTAAAACCAAGAAAGGCATCAAGGAAATCAAGGTCAGTTTTTTCCAATACAATTTTGAATTGTTTGAAAATTTAAATAACCCAAGTTCCTAAATTTGTTCTGGTGAACGCCTTGAAATCACAGAGGTGTTAGCTAACCTCCTTAGCAGGTGGGGGAGAAAGAGGAAAACAGTGGGGACCATTGCTAATTACTGCTTACTAGGTCCCTGGCTTGGTGTTTACTTTGTGGAGGTGGACCCTTCCCAACTGTTCACACTCTTGTGTTTTAAGCACAAGGCTTGCTCACAGGTGTGGCCTCTGTTCTCAGGTAGATGGTACTGGACTTCTGAGGATAGACTTTGGGAAAAAGCTGTGTTCTTCCCCTCATCCTCTTTGGGCCTTGGAGAAGTTAAGAAGTAATGTCACCATGGGAACACAGCAGTGACCTTAGCAGTGCTTGACTTGGCCCCGTTTTACTTCATATAAGATGAACAAGGAAAAAGAAAAAAAGATGAACAAGGGCTGAGCCCTGGTGGCGTAGTGGTTGTGCACGGGATGGCGGCCCACTGGGTTGGAGGTTCAAATCCAACAGCACTCTCCAGGAGCAAGGCTGAGCCTCCTACTCCCACTACCAGGGGGCAGTGATTGCCCCCCCCTCAAAAAAAACACACCCAAAAACAAGAAAAAAAGATGAACAAATCTTGCAACCTTCCGGTCTGTATTCCACAACCCCATCTTTTATCCTCCTGTTTTCCTATGTATTACACCTACATATGTTACAGCTGCACATATCAATGTATTCATGTTTGTTTTAAACAGATAGTTATATTTTAAAGACATCAAGAGTGCAATACATCTTTGACTTGTACAACCATTCTCATTCTCTTTTTTCGAGGTAGTCTTCCTTTTTAATATCAGCTTCCCATCCACCGAGGCTTCTATTTTATTTTTTCAAGTTGTAGTGGTCAGTTTGATCCCATGAAGATCTTAAAAAAACATTGGACTTTTAGGCAGACTTTTCTTACTAGTCAAGTTAAACTGTTACTCAGCTTTAAGACTTTAAGGGAAATTTTGAGTTTAAGACTTAAAGATGATCCCAGGGCAGTAGTTTCAGGGTTCATCCAGCTTCTGTGACTCCAAGAAGTAGAGAGTTCATAAGATTTTAAATGTTTGTTCTATGCTTTGTCCCTTTTGATCAGGATTCTTCTGTGGAATCATGGATCAAAATGTTCAGTAATTGTAGTTAGGCATCATCCAGTTGTGCTGGTCTCATGGCGAGGAGGCCGCTGTTTATGGAAACAATTGGCCACACAGTCCTCGTCTTTCTCCTGTTGTAACACTTCTGCTTTCTGTTATTCCAGAGGAATAGAGATCAATTGTGCCTTGCATGGCCACTGGCAAGCCTTTAAAACCCAGGCACTTCACACAGAACCAGGAGATAGAAAAGAAGCACAGAACCACTTTTTAGGCCAATAAACTGGGATGCCCCATGAAACCATAACTAAACCTCCAAACCATGGAATAAAATCCCCTGGTTGTACATGAGCAGTTTGAGCCACAGTTTTTGTGTATGTGTGTGATTGTTGTGAATATAACACATAATTTTTCTAATTCAACATTTTCCAGGTTGTTTTAGGCAGGATTCTTTAGAAAAGTAAAGCCAGTGAAGTTTATATTTGGATATATTTAGAGCTATATCAAGAAAGTGACTCCTGGGGCTGAGCCCCGGTGGCGTAGTGGTTGTGCGCGGGACTGCGGGCCACTGGGACGGAGGTTCAATTCCAGCAGTGGGGCGGGCCTCCTACTCCTACCACCGGAGAGCAGTGATGCCAAAAAAAAAAAAAAAAAGTGACTCCTACAGTTGTAGAAGCGGGTAAGTTCAGGCAGGTTCTAAGATCAAGAGTCAGAGGTTAGGCTGGAGAGGTCTCCTGACTTGAGCAGTATTCCATTGACTATATGTGTGCCATGCTGTATCTGTTCATCTTTTGGCTCTGTGATTACTGCTAGTCTTTTTTCTTCTTATTTTCAAAGTTTTTGGTTTCTTTCCATGAGTGCTTTACAGTTCTTGTATGTTTGCTAATTATACCAGATTTATCAGGGCTGGTCTTCCCGGAATGCTTTCCTCTTGAGTCAAGTGGGCCACATTTTCCTTTTGCTTTGTATGTCTTCCTATTTGAAGTTTATCTTAGAGATTGTGAATAATAAAGTGGAGGGACTGTGGATTTGGTGGCACTTCTCTGATGAGTGTTAATGCCTTTATTTCCACAGGCAGTTACCTTGGTTCAGTTCAAACTCTAAATTCTTGTCTTCCCTGGGCTAGCGTGATGTTAAGAATGATGTCTTTGAAGACACTGAAGCCCTACCCTCCAGCACCTGTGACTGTGTTTGGGAGTAAGACTTTTGAAGATGTTATCAGTTAAGCAGACAGATTACAGCGAGTGAAGTGCTTATACAAGAGGAGCAGAGCGACAGCCACACAGAACAGGATGTACCTGCCCATGGGGGTGTGCTGCAGCTCCATGTCATGGCCCCCCCTAGAGCCTGAGAGAGAGCATGGCCCTGCGGAATTCTGCAGTCTAGCCTTCAGAGCTGTGAGACTACATTTCTGCTCTTTACAGCCCCCCCCCTTTTGGGGAACCTTGTTTTGATGGCCCTGCAAACCCATACATGCAGCCATTGAAATATTTGATCAATTCTCTGTAACCTTAGTGGAGAGTCAAGAGTGGTCCTGTGCACAGGGGGATGTAGTCCAAGTTCATAGGCAGAATCTGGTGGTCCTCCTCCTTTGGGGCGCCCTGCTTGCTGGGATGCCGCCATCCCTCACTCTTGAGTTATTCCTGGTTGATCTCTGGCCCAGTAAGTGGTTTATGTGTTGAGTTCCATTTTCTTTCTTTTTTTTAAATTATATTTTTGCTGAGGATGTACACACTGAGCATACATTGACCTGTTTCCACGTGAGCATTTGGTGATGTGGACGGCGTGCTCTGAGCATACTGCCGTAGTCCCCTTCTTTCATTTGTTCCTCCCTGTACCTTAAGTTTCATCTCTGTTCTTTCAGGTCGCCATTGTCAGTTTGAGCCCCGATAGATTTGGAAGGAGCTCCATGCTGGAGGTAGACATCCTTCACTACTTACACTGTTGTTTGGTTCTGAGAAAAACTTCAGAGAATACTTTTGGCTCCAGGTTTAAGATGACCTCAGGGTGGTAGTCGTTACCAGGTCCATCCAGCCTCCAGGGTTCTCGAAAGTCATGGAGGTCTAGGAGAATTTGAAATTAATTCTGTTCTGCTTCTTCCCTCTTTTGATTAGGGTTCTTGTCTGAGATCTTTGATCAGAGCAGAAGCGGGGTACCATCCAGTTCTCCTGATCTTAAGACAAAGGAAGGAGGTTGCTCCTGGATGCAGTGAGATGCACTTTCCACTCTTTCCGCCTCCTGATTCCCCGGCTTTCTCTTTTGCTCTCCAAGTAAATAGATTTGTCCCATTTTCTTAGAACGTAGTTGACCTTGTATTTTTGGAGTTTTACTTTTTCTATTTTTCTGTTACAATAGATTATAATAGCTCTTTTCCTCTGTGATTTCTTGTATTTTGGGGATATTTTGAGTATGTTTAGAAAACTGTGTCTAGCCGGAAACCACAAACAGTACCCTTTGCCTTGGCTTATTGAGTTTTGCGACAAGCTTTGGCTAGTGCTGGACCCCAAACTTCCAGCTCTTACTTCTGTCTCTAATGTTCTTTTTCAGAGGATAGTGGTAAAGGTGGAACTGAGCAACAATATAACTTTACTATAATTCTTTTTCCTCTGATGCAGTTATTATCTGGCCTATTCTTTAGCTTAAGTCCTTATTTAGATTTTGGCTGGAGAATTATTTATGGGGGAGAACTGCCTTGTGCATTACAGGATGTTTGATGTCATTGTTGTCTCTAACCATGAGGTACCAGGGGCATTCCCTTCTCTCTAGTGTGACAACCTTACGTGTCTCCAAACAACAATAAATACCTCCTGGGGGACAGATAGCTCCCCTGGTTGGAAACCACTAAGCCCAAAGCTAGTGAGGGATAATGGGACAAGTTATGTAATTATGCTAATTGTGCTCTGATATTTATAGGTTAATAGCTCCTGCAAAGAGGATGACTTCAAACCGAAACAGACAAACAAGAAAAAGAGGATCATCTATGATTCAGGTAATGTTTCTTCTGAAGAACTTTGTTGTTTTACAAATGATTTCATATTCCTTAGAACAGTGCTTCATTAAGGGCTGAGCCCCGGTGGCATAGTAGTTGAGTGCGGGACTTCGGCCCACTGGGTTGGTGGTTCAAATCCAGTAGCAGCTCTCCAGGAGCAAGGCTGGGCCTCCCACTCCCTCCAGAGGGCAGTGATGCCCCCCCCCCCCAAAAGAACAGTGCTTCCTTAATGTAAGATACACACACCTCCATTTTAATGGGTGCTTTGCAAAAAAGGACTTTCTGCAGAAACAAAGTTTAAAATAAAGTTATTTTACTTCAAGACTATGATGAGACCCTACGTATGTTTACATGTTGGGGATTTGGTTTTTTTGGGGGGGCACACTGCCCTCAGGTGGTGGGAGCAGGAGGCCCAGCCTTTGCTCCGTGGAGCTGGAATCAAACCTCCATCTCAGTAGGCTGCAGTCCCTCGCACAACCGCTGCGCCACTGGGGCTCAGCCCCACGTTGGGGATTTGTTCAGAGGGATATAGTATGCAGAATGCCTTGACTCCTTTGAATTTGGTATATTTATCTTTAAAAAATTTGCGAGTTCTCTTTTGGTATGTTTCCTGGAAACCAAACTGAATAATGCCTTAAATATGAGTTTTAAAGAGAACATCTATTAATTTTTGTGCTGTTTGCAAGGTTTGGCTCTTTTTTAAAATTTACTTCTAAAGGATAAACAATTTAAAAATGTTTTAATATGTTTTCCAGATAGGAAACACTTAATTTTGTCTTTGACATTTTAAAATAGTGATAGAACTCAGAAACTTTCAGGTTTTATTGGTTTTTTTTTATTTTTTGGGCATCACCGCTCTCAGGTGGTGGGAGTAGGAGGCCCAGCCCCACTGCTGGAATTGAAACTCCGTCCCAGTGGGCCGCAGTCCCACGCACAACCACTACGCCACCTGGGCTCAGCCCAGGTTTTATTGTTATAGGAAGGATCCATTGCTTTGCACTCTATGGATTTTTAAAGATTTTGACAGTGATTGGATTCTAATTTCTGATCCAGCTCTGAAAGTATTTGAGTGTTAACCCTGCGGTTCAAACTGCAGCTTCAAGGGAGAAGATGCCCCTATGAAGGCTTAGCGTTTGGGAACCCGCTAGAGAGTTGCTGTGATTTTGAAGGGACGCAGCATGGAGGCGGGTTTATTGCTCTGAACCAAAGGAATTTCCAAGCAGTACACCCTGGAAGTGCCTGTCATTGCCAAAGCGGTGGAAGTCTAATTTAGACTAGCATGAGGCAGGCTTCGTTAACGTCTGTTTTCCTGGAAAAGGAAGAGCACTCAAGGTCATGGAACACCTGCTTTGTCCCAGGTCCAGTGCCAGGCACCTGACTGATACGTAAGCACTCGTGGCAGTTTGGCTCTGTTGGGCTCAAAGATGTCCAGACCCCGCTCCCTGGAGCCTGTGAATACGATGGCTTGTACGGCGGATGGGGCCTTAAGATGGCAGGTGGAATTAAGGTTGCTAATCAGATGACCTTGAAGCCGGGAAATAATTTTAGATGTTTCAGGTGGGCCCAGTGTAATCTCAAGGGTCCTAAAAATGACCAAGGGAGGCAGAAGAAAAGAGAGAGATTAAAGATGGGCGGAGGTCAGAGGATCAGGGATGGCAGCGTGAACACATGAGTGGACAAAACCTGCCAAATGCACGAAAGCAATGGGGCTCGAAAAGGACCTCAAGAGCTGGCTCACAGACTGTTTTTGCTTTAAGAACATTGTTTATTTTCAGTTTTTTCTTATTTTCATGTCTGATACAGATTCAGAACCAGAGGAGACAGTGCAGGTTAAAACTGCCAAGAGACAACCAGGAAAGGTGCCACTGCCTTCTAAACGTGGTAAAACCCTGAGACAGGATCCTGTTACCTATGTTTCAGAAACAGGTAAGGGCACTTACTAGACGGCATGTTTTTAGGGAGACGCAGTGTGCATGATACTCTTGTGCTTCTGTGGTTGCCTACATGGAATCGGATGTGTATTGCCTGTTTGGCTTGGCTGGATTGGATTTGTCAGGGATTCCCCTGGAACAGGTCTTTGTCCAGTAGATCCTGTGACTTGGGATCTACGAGATGGCAATGACAGTGTTTTGGGTTTTGATGGTTTGACCTTATTTGACGCACTAGCTTGAGATGTCAACACTAAAATGCTTTGGGTTTCATGTAGAACATTTACAAAATATGATTTAAAAAATTTTTTTAAGAGCAGCTGTAGGTTTAATAAGAGAACAATGAACTACAGAGAGTTCCCATATTATACCACCCCCTACACACACACACACACACACACACACACACACCCCTTCTATCTTGCACACCAATAAAACTACTGCATCAAGTTGATTTGGACTTTTACATTTCAGCCCCTGTAAAAGATTTCAGGCTGGTGCAGACAGCCTCATCTTTCTTTCTTCTTTCTTTCTTTCTTTCTTCTTTCCGGTGGGAGGGGCATTATAGCCTCGTCTTTCTCTGGCCAAGCAGGGGGCGAGTTTCAAGCTGCTGACCTTGTGGGTCAGCACCCCGTGCCTTTCCCACAGTGCCCCTGGGCTCCTTTCATATTTGTGTAGAATGCTACACGGGTTGCCATCGATGAACCAATGTCAGTACATTTTTGTTACAGTCCACGGTTTACGTTAGCGTTTACTAGTTGCGCTGTCCAGTTCTATGGACGGACGAGCCAGCCAGGCGCACCGCCATTGACCACCATGACAGCCCCAGGCAGGAGAACACTTTCAGGTTCCCGGTGCTGGCCCCACCCACCCCTGGTCTTACTGCTCGTTGTTTGCCTTTTCTGGAGTCTCATCCAGGTGCACTCGCACAGACTGATGGGTTTTTTAAATAGCATTCTGTTCATGAGTGATTGGTCTTTTCCAACTTAAAATTTGTCCACCTTCTGCTCGTTGCCACCTGCTCAGGGCTTTCATTCCAAACGTGAACTTCTTTGTTTTGTAAGCAAGAGCTGCTTGGGGTTTTTAATCCTGGCTGCTCACCGGAATCACTGAGGAGCTTTTAAAATTCTGATGCCCAACTCACAGTTACGACCAGTTAAATGTGGATAGTTCTGTGGCACGGGCTTCAGACTTCAGCATCTTCAAAGGGATTGAACAGGTTCACTGAGTTGAAACTGTTTAAACTCAAGTCGTCTTCCTGTTAGTAGTTGTTCCATGCGCTTAATGTTTCTTCCACTCCCTTCATGAGTTTGATGACACTCAGATAACATCTTCTCTCTGCTTGGTTTTGTTTCATTAAAGATTTTATTATTCCTTCCTAAAGTCTTGCTACAACTTAATCTTTTTCATAAAGCATTGATGTTCAACATCTTTTTCTTTTTTAAAAAGAATTCATTGGCTGAGCCCCGGTGGCGTAAGTGGTTGAGTGCAGGACTGCGGCCCGCGGGCTTGGCAGTTCAAATCCAGCAGCAGCTCTCAGGAGCAGCGCTGGGTAGCTCCCACGACCACCAGAGGGCAGTGATGCCAAAAAAAAAAAAAAAGAATTCATTGTGGTGAAATACATATGCAAGTAAGTCAGAGTGATGTTTCCAGGGTTTCCGTTCATACATGCTTGGGCCTAGTCCAAAAACTCCCAGGAGTATACTTGTCTTAGTCTTGCTAGGGGACTTTCAGTAAAAAGGTCCAATCAGAACATTGGCTTCTGAGGGAATCTGCTGGGCTGGAAGATTATGACAGCTACTTTGGGGACTCTGAGGTATAACCTTAAGACTCTCAAAGGACACAGGAAGATCACAGGGGCTGATCAGGAAGACTTTTTTTTGGCGGGGGAAGGGTGGGCATCACTGCTCTCCGGTGGTGGGAGTAGGAGGCCCAGCCCCACTGCTGGAATTGAACCTCCGTCCCAGTGGGCCGCACTCCCGCACACAACCACTACACCATCGGGGCTCAGCCCTTTTTTTTTTTTTAAGGAAGATGTTTTTCAGAAAACATTTGCAAAGAAAAGGTCAGGAACACTTCTCTGAGGAATTAAAAATAATTTTTAAAATTGTAACCCGCTTGTTCTTTAAGGGTAGGCAGCAAGGGCTGTCCTGTGAGAATTTAGCTCGAAAATCTTAGCGACTTGGCTTGCTCACTGAGATTAAAACAAACAAATCTCAAAGTCAAAGAACATTTCAAAAGCATGCTCTTTGTGCCCCTTGAGGATGCTCAAACAGTCATTTGCTTCGTACAGAAAGACACAGGTTTACTGAGCCCCAAGTCACACAGCTCTTTAGAAAAGAAGGCAGGCTTCTCTTGTCTCCAACCAGAGAGTCGTAGCCGTCTAGCCCCAGGTTCCCCTACAAGGGCTTCCTTCCCTGTCTCAATCTCTAGAGACACATGCACATTCCTGCCCTCAAGTAGCAGTCCACACATGGAAGCAGATCTTCACTGTGCCTGCTGTTTAACCGTGGCTTTATGAATAACATTTCAAAACGAGAGGTAAATTCTCACACAATGAAACAATGAGGATATTGACAGCTGAGGCTTGCAGGTAAAGCTTTGGGGGAAGAGGCCCACGGAAGGAGGGAGATGTAGTGCGTGACACATATACGAGGGGGCTTCAGAAAGAATGTGTGAAAAAAATCTGTTGTCTTTTAATTCCACTCCCCAACCCCTCTAGTCTTTTGGTGTTCACTCATATTAATAGACAGTCCAAAGGGAAGCAATAGGAAAGGAAAAACAAAGGAAGCCCACAGGTGAGAACATTGTAAGTGATGTTTCTTTCTTATAAAATTTGCGATGGAGCGGAGATGTTTCTCTTTTATGGCAGTCGGCAGGTTGCCTCCCTTAACCTTTCGATTCTGTTTTGCTAAATAGCTGCTCAGGCACATTGTGCAAATGAGCTCTTTCATGACGAGGGCCCCCTCGGAGATCTGGGCACCTTTGCAAAGATGTGGATGCGTGGGAGGGGGAGTACAGACAGTATGGTGGTACGCTTGTTACGTAACTGCAGGTGGTGTGATCCCGCTTTCCAATGACACCTGGAAACGTCAAAGTTGGTGTGCCGACAGCCGTGACCTTCACCTGTAGATCAAGGCTGTCTGTGATCTTGTGATTTTTAGGTACACAGAGGGGTCAGACAATTTAGGCCATGACCACAGGCTCTGATTAACATGGGACTGTTTGTGTCAGAGGGTATTTCTGCGTGTTTTCCTTTGGCCCCCCCCCCCCTTTTTTTTTTCCCGGAAGAGCTGTCCAGTGTTTCATCTGGAAACTTTATGAGCAGGAGGCAGTATGTTGAGGATATCTGCCGGGGAAAGAGGACAGCGTCCCTTTGGCTTAGCTAGGCGTCTCGAGGTCGAACTCACCCATCTGATACGGTCTGCAGTAACCCAGCATTCTCTTTGTTTCTTGGGATGGAGGTACAGGAAAGAAACAAGTTCCTTACTAGCTGTGGTTTTCACTACCCTCCTGGCTTTGAAATGGTACTTTAAATGATTATGAAGAAGAAACGTTTTCTTTGATCTTCCTTCCATAATAGATTGTTTGGGGTTTCTTTTTAGTCTAAAATAAAGTTAGCATAATAAAATCAGAAATAAGTCTCCCCAAGAAAACACACCCTGGAAAGTACTTGGTCTTAATTTTTACTTTATTTTATGATTCTCTACTTTCACATTTTTAAAGGTATAATAATAATTTGTCACTACAGGATTATGAGAATAATCTTTTTACATACCAAGTGTAAAGATCAAAATATTTATGATCCCTTTTAAGGCTGTAAGTTATAACCTGAAATTGTAGCATTCATTTGTGGATTGGCCACATCTTGCTTGAAAACTGGTGTGGCATGAGCCAGTGCTAGAAACCTGCCAATGATGTTAAAAGAAACAACTTCTGCTTCATGATTCCATCTTCCATCATCTCCTTTATGTTTATCTTCACGTTGGTTTAGAAAGCTGGCCTCTGGTTTCTGCGGCTATTTTTGTTACAGGATAGCATTGACAGGTGCCGACAAGCACAGACTCTGGGCTGGAGTCTGACTGCCCGGGTTACGCCTCTCTTTGCCATCTATAAAACGGGAATATGACCAGTGTGTACAGGGCAATGTATATGGAGCGGCGTAATGCTTGTAAAGCACTTAAGGTACACTGGACAGAGAGCCGGTGTCCAGTCAGCACTGGCTTACTATTCTGGTGGTACACTTAACACTTGGATGGTTTATTTCGCATGAGTCCTCCCCTCTTCCTTTCACAGGGCGATTGTGCTGCAGAGACTGACCTTGACCCCCTCTGTGGTAACCCGGTGGTGTTCTGTGTGGTAACGACTAGCCACACAGGGCTCTGGCGCGCTTGAAATACAGCTCACTGCAGCTTGGCGTGTCACGGCTGTACAGACTACTTTTTCATACGAGGAGATGCTCTATAATTTTCTAGTATTGATTACATGTCTAAATGATAATATTTTGTGTATATTAGCTGGGGTAAAATGTATTGTTAAAATGGTTGACTTTTGAAAATATAGCAGCCATGAAATGTGACTTAGGGTTTATTTCTATTTCACAGAGCTGCTTTAGTGGGAGAGGGACGGGGACAAACCTAGGCATCTAGTGTTTTTGTTTGTGTTCTGACCCAGATCTTTTGGCTCTATTTTTAGACTGTAAGGGTCTCTACACTGATCATTTAGTTCCCTGGCAACCATTTTTCATCATCATCTTGTTTGATTAAACCTTTTAGGAGTATCTGTTGATTGTTAAGTAATTTAACTATATTTAATCTCCTCAGTTAAGGACAAGGAAGAAATTACTTATAAATACCTGTATAGCTAGCCATCAACTCTAGTAAAATGTTCTTGTAGGTTGGTAAAAACCCAAATACTTGTTGTACTGAGCAAATATGTTTACTTTGCGCTGTGTAATGAAGTGAGTGAGAGGCCTTGAGTTCTGTTTGGCAAAGGTGACCTCTCCTTATGCTGTTTCATCAGGGGTGGGCGGCTGTTGGCTCCAAAGTGGTGGGGATTTCCCGTCTGGAGAGTTGGTTTCTGGCCACTTTTAATTAGACACATGATTTCAGAAGCAGCGGTGCTCTCGAAGCTATAATGGTTTTATGGGTGTTATTAAATGGGGAGAAAATTGAGGATGTTGTGTTCTAAGTATAATCCTATCATACCAGCAACTTGTGACTCGGGGAAACGGAAGTGGCAAAGATTTCTGGGAAAGTGTGCAGAATATTCTCTCGTAGAGCCATACATTTTGTTTGTCAGACAATTAGGATTTCTGCCCCGGGCAGAGGTAATTTTCAGGGACATGATCAAGGCATAGGCTTTCTTAGGAATAAGAGGAAATCTAAGGATTGTGTATTATTTCTTTGATTATACTTCTTCAAAAATTACATTTATGCCTGAGCAGCCCTGGTGGCGTGGTGGTTGTGCGCGGTACTGAAGCCCACAGGATTGACGGTTCAAATCCAGCAGCAGCTCTCAAGGAGCAAGGCTGGACCTCCTACTCCCACCATCAGGGGACAATGATGCCACAAAAAAATTACATTTATACACTTAAATTCTGCTATACAGCAAGCCAGACTTAGACTTTTTGGACACTGGGGGCAGTCTTTAGATGAATGACATTTTAAATTACTTGAGTAGCACACACACACACACACACACACACACACGCTTCAAAAAGTTTGTTGCAAAGTTACGTTATCTTTTCATTCCATTTTCCCTGAACTTTTTGGAGCCCCTGTACATAAGGCATGTATGTAGGTATGATGTGTGTATCTAGACTGATACACAGGGAACCTCTCTGGTGGTGTCGTGGCTATGCACGTGGGTTTGTAACCACAAGATTCAGTTTGAAACCACCAGCCACTCCTTGGGAGAGAGATGAGGCTTTCCACTCACTCCCATGAAGAGTTATGGTAAAAAACAAGAAGAGTTACAGTCTTGGACACCACCCTGACCACTACTTGTTGCTCTGAGCGGGAACTGGCTCATGCCGTGAGTGAGTGAGTGGGTGGGTGGGTGAGTGAGTGAGCTGTTGAGCTGACCCTGATTTGATGGGACCCCTTTACCCCAGAGTAGTGCTGCCCCATGCGTTTCCAAGGCTGTCCATCCTTAGAGCAGCAAATTGTCCCATCTTTCTCCCTCAGCGTGGCTGCTGAATTCCAACTGCAGCTCTTTCTGTTAAGCAAGCATTTAACTACTAGCCAGGACTCCTTAGTAGAATTTTCTAGGCTTTTCATGGATTCATGTTTTGGTGTGGGTGTGGGTGTATAAGGGGGGGGGGCACTTTATTGTAAAATTCGGCAGCTTATTTTTTTAACAGCAGTGTTAGCCCCTCCCCTTCTCCGGCCCTCCTTTTTTGTTGTATGTGAAAGCCCTTCAACTTATTCTTTTAAACTTCTTTGAAAACTCAGTAGTCTGGATTTAATGTTATTTTTGAATATTGACTATGGACTCATTTATGCTTCCTTGAAATATAATAGATTTAGCTACCAACAAGTGGACAGTTCACAGTGAAGAATAGGATCCCTTAAAAAAGCATGCGTATTTCTCGAGGTGAATTGGCAATCGGCCGAGGAATGTGGTTTGTCCCCCTGTGCTGTGGAGCTGGGCGGAGCGGGCGGTGTGCCTGGTGGCTGTGTCTGGCTGCTCAGCGACACTGACGAGTCGATGTCACCCAGCGGAGCCTGCAGGAAGGACAGCTTGGTGGGCAAGACGCAACAGCCACGCTCCTGAATTCAGTTGATGGATACAGTCCAAATACACCCCATGGGTGCAGTTCTGCCAGGCCCCAGTTGGGGCACCCAGAGCTAGAATCCAGGGCGGCTGCTGTATTATTATTTTTATTATTATTATCATCTTTTCAGATTACTGTGAGGACAGGATGGAGGGAGCCACTTCCTGGGTCTGCGCACAGTGGTTTTCTGAGGCGGTGCTTTGTATGGACTTTGCTGCCGCGTTCTCCCCCTGTAATGTTATTCAAAGACTCTTAAAAAGCATGGATTTATTAAGTCAACTCTTTCACTTCCCATTTCTCAGATCTAGAAAACGACCCCTCGTCTCGATTAAATGTTTCCTTCTGAAATGATCGCCCAACTCATCTTTATGTTGTTAGACATTAGGCAGATCAAGATGTTTTGTTTCTGGATCCTGTCATCTGCGGGTTTTAAATGTAATTTTGAGTATGTTGTTAGCAAAATTGGTCTAAGTGTGAGGGCTGTAACTGGAGGAAGGACAGCATCGCACAGAACCAGCCCACCAGATGCCAAAGTTATGCGTTGCACTGGGCAAGTGTCCTGTGACAACACTTTTTTTTTTTAGGCATCACTGCCCTGACAACACTTTTATAAAAAGTGTCTTATGGGCTGAGCCCCGGTGGCGTAGTGGTTGTGCGCAGGACTGTGGCCCACTGGGATGGAGGTTCGAGTCCAAAGGCTGGTCCTCTAACTCCCACCACCTGAGGGCAGTGATGCCCAAAAAACAAAACAAAACAAAAAGTGTTTTATGAAGCAAAACTATCGACTTGGTGGCTTAGTTATCTAATGCAGCTGTAACAGAGATACTAAGAAGTAGATGACATTAACACATAGCACGTCTAGTCCACAGAACCCTGAAGGCTCAGTCATTACTGATTCAAACTGGCTGCCATTGAGTGGACTCTGATTTCTTGTTGTCAGACACCACGGAAGTCTGTTCTGACCCACAGAGACCCAGTGCGGACAGAAGGGAGCACCGCCCGGTCCTCCCCATCCATCCTCACCATTGTCCCTGAGTCCAGTTGTTGCAGCTACTGTGTCAGTGCATCTCCTCCAGGCTTTCCTGTTTTTGCTCACTCAGCCACGCCTGATGCCCCTCTCCCAGGACTGGTCTCTCCTGACCGCATGCCCCAAGTATGTCAGATCAAGTCTCACCCTCTGCCTCCAAGGCACCCCGCCCGTACTTCTGACTCATGACAATGCACACCATTTCTGAGGCCTTCCGGAATCTTTATTTGAGTAAATGGCTTCCTCGTTCCCCTACAGAGCAGCCAGTGGATTCGAGCCTATGACCTTTCCATGAACATTTCAACATTTACTTCTCAGCACCACCAAAAACCAAACCAGACTCACTGCTGTCGAGTTGATGGTGACTCAGCTATCATCTAGAGCAGCGGTTCTTAACCTTCCTATTGCTACCACCCTTTAAAAGTTTTAAATGTTGTGGTGATCCCCCCAAACCTTAAAATTAATTTTGTTGCTAACTTCATGACTGTCATTTTGCTACTGTTATGAATCGGGAGACCCCTGGGAAAGGATTGTTCGACCCCCAAAGAGGTCGAGACCCACAGGTTGAGACCTGCAGCTCTGGGGCAAAGTAAAAGGGCCCCTTTGAATTTGAGACTAACCCCAGGGGAGCAGGAAGCCTCGTTTTCCCTCCTGAGGAGCAGTTGACTGATTCGGACAGTGTTTCCTGCGGTAAGCAGCCTAACACACACCTCCGCGCTGTTGCCCCAGGGCCCTCGTTGCCAACTGGGGGGTGGTGGATTTTTTTTTTGGGGGGGTGTCACATCACCATCACTGCATCTGTAGTATGGACCCCACTTGGGGTCACAAAAATATATATATTTTTTGACATTTTTGAATTCTGTTTGCTAAAATTTTGTTGAAAAATTTTGCATGTACATTCTTGAAGGATATTGCTCTTCAGTTAATTTTTTTCTTTCTTGTTTTTTTTTTAAATGTGGTGTCTGCCTGGCAGCCACAGAAGAATGTGGCTTTCTACTCTTGTCAAGACTGACAGTGTTGGAAAGCCATGGTTTGCCCAAGCTTTCCTCCCATTTCTTTCTTTCTTTCTTTTTTTAAATCATTTTATTAGGAGCTCATGCAGCTCTTAACCCAATCCATAAATGCATTCATTATGTCAAGCACATTTTTACATTTGTTGCCATCATAATTTTCAAAACATTTTCTACTTGAGCCCTTAGTATCAGTTCATTTCCCCCCCTCCCCCCCCATGAACCCTTGATACTTTATAAATGATTGTTTTTCCTGTCTTACACTGACCCGATGTCTCCACCCACTTTTTGTTGTCCATCCCTCTGGGAGGGGGATATGTGGTACTTGGATCATTGTAATTGTTTCATCCCTCTGTCCCCCACCTTCCCCATACTCTCCTGGTGTCACTGCTCTCATTATTAGTCCTCAGGGGGTTGTCTGTATCCACATTTCTTTTTCTATGCCATCTGGTGGAGGTGATGGGGGAAGGGACATGAGACGTTCAGTGCTTTGCTTCTCTCTTCCTGTGTATTGGTCTTCGGTAGTTGAAGGTGATGGTAAGGCTTCAGGTCCTGGTGGGAACTTGGCGCCCAGTGCACAGGGACTTGGCACCAGTGGTGGATAGCATTGACTTAGAAGCCAGTGTCTTTTTCTCCCATTGATTATGGGGGTCTTTCCCCCGGGGAGGGGGTTATAAGTAGACCATTGTGATCCATTCCCCCTTCCTCCCCACATCTTCCCCCTCCCTCCTGGTATGGCTGCTCTCATTATTAGTCCTGAGCGGTTAGCTGTCCTGAATTCCCTGTGTTTCCACCTCTGATCAGTATCTGTGTACACACTTTGGTCTAGCCCGATTTGTAAGGTAGAATTAGGATCATGATAGTAGGGGGAAGGAAGGATTGAAGAACTAGAGGAAAGGTGTATGTTTCATCAGTGCTATATTGCATTCTGATTGACTCATCTCCTCCCCGAGACACTTCTGTTTTTTGGGGGGGCGGGGGCATCACTACCCTCTGGTGGTGGGAGTAGGAGGCTCAGTCTTTGCTCCTGTGGAGCCACTGCTGGAATTGAACCTCCATCCCAGTGGGCCGCAGTCCCGCGCACAACCGCTACGCCACTGGGGCTCAGCCACCCGAGACGCTTCTGTAAGGAGATGTCCAATTGTCTACAGATAGACTTAGGCTCTTCACTCCGAACTCCCCCTCATTCACATTGATAAGATTTTTTTTTTGTTTTGTTCAGGGGCTTTGATGCCTGTTCCCTGATCCCCACAATACCTCATGATCACACAGGCTGGTGTGCTTCTCAGCGAGATGGCTGCTTGTTTATCTACAAGCCTTTCAGACCCCAGATGATGTATCTTTCGATAGCCGGTAGCCATCAGTTTTCTTCACTACATTTGCTGTGCTTTCCTTTTGTCTTCAGCGACCATGCCGGGAAGGGGAACATCATGAACGCCCAGTTATTAGAATGAAGTGTTCTCGCATTGAGGGAGTACTTGAGTCGAGGCCCAATGTCTGTTTGTTCCCTTGCTACTTCATATATAAACATATGTACACAGATGTGTGTCCCTATCACTGTATATGAATATATTTATATATGTACATGCCTGTATTTAGTACTCTATAAATCTGCCTTGAATTTCTGGCCGTTCTCTGTTGATGTCCTATTGATTTACAGGTACATAGTTTTTTTTTTTTCTTCCTGAACAGAATTTCATTACATGGTTCCATGACGTACAAGGTCTTTGTGCCTTAAAACGCTTCTAGTTCTCCCTGAGCCCCGGTGGCGTAGTGGTTGTGCGCGGGACTGCGGCCCACTGGGATGGAGGTTCAATTCCGGCTCCCAGGAGCAAAGGCTGGGCCTCCTACTCCCACCACCGGAGGGCAGTGATGCCTAAAATAAAAAAAAAAAAAAAAAAAAAACGCTTCTAGTTCTCCTGACCTTCAGTCTCACAGCTTCACCCCACTTGCATTCCAGTCCAGTTGTCGCCCAAGCACTTGGCTTCAAGTCTGAATAGGCTTGCCTGAGGCAGCTTCACTTCAGGCCTCTGGCGAAGTGTCAGTAGGGAAGCACTCTGTCATTTGTCTTCCCCCTGTTTCACTTTTTCTTTATAGCTCTTCCCAAACCCAAACCACACACACTGCCCTCAACTTGATCCCATCAGGCGACCCTTAGAGCACGATCAGCACCCTCCCTGGAGCTTCAGACACGGCCACTGTTTTCAGGAGGCGGAAGTTCCATCTTCCTCCTGAGGAGCGATTAGTGGTTTTTGAGCTGCTGACCTTGGGGATTGCATCCCAATGCTTAGCCCCTGCACCCCTAGAGCATTTTACAACTTGATAATCTTGTCTTCATTTATTTGTATCTATTTTCCTGGCTCCATGCTCCATGAGGCCTCATCGATCTTCTCTGTCTTTTTTTTTTTTTTTTTTTTTAATTTTAGGCATCACTGCCCTCAGGTGGTGGGAGTAGGAGGCCCAGCCTTTGCTCCTGGGAGCTGGAATTGAACCTCCAACCCAGTGGGCCGCAGTCCCGCGCACAACCACTACGCCACCGGGGCTCAGCCCGATCTTCTCTGTCTTTATTCACTGAGGTCCCCTCAGTGCTTGGCCTTAAGTGGGTGCTCGGCAAATGTTTTTTGGGTACACACCTAACAGAATATGTGTACTCTGAATTGTAATTGGGAAGGGATTAGTGCATTATAGGTGGGCTGGATTGTTAAATTTGGAAGATAATTATAAATCCTCCTTAGAATCTCACGGCTTTTTGTACTTCATAAAGATAGCATAAGGAGTTACTCTGTATGGGTGGAATTGATGTTTTATGAAGAAAAATTGGTTTATTTCATTAAAGATGAAGAAGATGACTCCAAGTGTAAAAAGACAGCCTTTAAGTCCAAAGAAAATGGAGGATCTGCAAAGAGTTATCTGGGACCATCGAGCATGGAAAAGAACGAAGAGAACACTAATTCTGTAAATAAGCCTTTGTCACCAATAAAACTGACGCCTACTTCAGTGCTTGATTATTTTGGAACGGGAAGTGTCCAAAGATCGGATAGGAAGATGGTGGCCAGCAAAAGGAAACCGGTGAGTACTCGAGGGGCTGGAGAGCCCTTGAGCCTCTTCACTGTGATTAAAGTAGGTCACCGCGTTTCATGAATGAAAACTGCTCTCCTTCATTTTTGTGGATGAGAGTATTAGAATATTAGATCAAGAAAAGATGATTTAAATGATAAGGGAAAGATAGAATTCATACCAATTGCACTTGCATACTCAATGCAAACTTACTTTCCATGGGTACTGAATTTATCTTTTTTTTGGTCAGTTAGGAAGCAGACATACAGATAATTTTAGTGAAAGTCACCCCTGATTCATGACAGTAGCAAACTTACAGTTATGAATTTGCTACAGGATGTTGGTGTCCCGTCTCTCTCAGTTTATTTAAGCAGTGACAGTCAAGAAAAAGCATTTTCTTTTTAGTTTAAGGCAGGGGTCCTCAAACTATGGCCCGGGAGCCACACGGGGCCTGCTGAGGACATTTGTCTGGCCTGCCGGGTGTTTTTGCTGCCCCTGCCTGTCCTGCTTAGCAGCTGACTCTTCCCAGGCCCACAGTGAATTTTTTCATCGTTGTTTTTTTAAACTATAGTCAGGCCCTCCAATGGTCTGAGGGACAGTGAAGTGGCCCCTTGTTTAAAAAGTTTGAGGTTTAAAAACTTTAAGGTTTATGCTAATCTTGCTTCATTTTCTTTGAAATACAGCCTCCACGGAACACAGATGATTTCAGATTAAACGATGAAGCCATTGCTAAGCAATTGCAGCTGGATGAAGACGCAGAGGTACTGATGTGTTTGCTTAGGTCTCCCTGAGAGCTTGAACCAGACTGCTCGTTCTTCTAGCCAGGCACATCAGCAACTGTGCTACTCTAGGTTTTGATGGAGTCTCCTTGAAAGAGCCACGGGTGAAATAAGGAAAACATGAAGATCTAAATTCATATGAAAGATAAATGATGAATGCAGGAGAGATTTACTTAAGGATTTTTTTTTATATGATACTTAAGGATTTATTACTCTTTTTTTTGTTTTTGTTTTTTTTTTTTGTGGGCATCATGCTCTCCAGTGGTGGGAGTAGGAGGCCCAGCCCCACTGCTGGAATTGAACCTCCGTCCCAGTGGGCCGCAGTCCCGCGCACAACCACTACGCCACCGGGGCTCAGCCCCCCCTTTTTTTTTTTTTTTTAATGAAAGTCTCCTTTGGCATATCTTTAATAGTTTGATTTTCTTCTACTCTACACATATATTTTGGGCAATCTCATCCTCTGTGTATCTGTTCTAGGCTCATTTCTTTTTTTAATCATTTTATTGGGGGCTCATACAACTCTTAACACAATCCATACATGGCTTGAATCAGGCATGTTTGTACCTATGTTGCCCTCATTCTTTTCTAGACATTTACTTTCTATTGAGCCCTTGGTATCAGCTCTTTTTTTACTCCCCTCCCCCCACCCGCATAACCTCCTGATAGATGGCACATTGTTATTGTTTTCATCTCTCACACCGACTGCTGTCTCCCTTCCCCCATGTTTTCTGTTGCGTTTCCCCCTGTAGAGAGGTGTGTGGCTATGTGTCGATTATTGTGATCAATTCCCTTTTTCTCCTTTCCTTTCTCCTCTCTTCTCCCTACCCTTCTGGTATCACTGTTCCCACTGCTGTTCCTGGATCCTCAGTGTCGTGAGCTCCCACCCTTTCTATGCCTGTGTAGATGTTCGGTCTAGTCTGAATAGAGAAGCAGCACGGGGGTCATGGTAGTGGGGGGTGAGGAAGCCTCAAGGAACCAGAGGAATGTAGTGTGCTTCACCGATGCTCTACTGCGCCCTGGCCCCTCATCCCCTCCCTGTGGCCCCTCTGTGGGATGATTGTTCCACGGTCTACAGATGGGCTTTGGAGCTCTGTTTTCCTTCGTTCTTAACGATATGTTTTTGTTTGCTATGTGTCTGCTTAAGCCTATTACCTGGTCCCTGTGACTCCTCATGATCACACAGGTGGTGTGCTTCTTCCATGTGGACTGGTTGCTTCACTGCTGAAGGGCAGCTTGTGTAACTTCAAACCTTTACATGGCTTCTAATTTCACTGCACTTAAGAGCTCTTTCTTGACTAATAAGCCCATGCATTTATTTAACAAGTATTGATCACTTACTGAGTAGGTGGCCTTATTCTTGGTGTTACAGAGCGTGCAATTAAACGAAGTAAATGTCAGTTTGTCATGAATTATGAATGAGTGCCATTGGAGAAAAGTAAAAGGCGTGTTGGGTTCACCAGTGGGGGTTGTGAGTGTATTATTTTAAGTAGAGGGGTGGGAAGGCCCCTTTGGGAAAATGACGTTGGAACATGAATTTCAGTGAGACAGGGAACTATTGGCTGGGTGGTGTAGTAGATTATGAGCAGCTGTTAGAAAGACGAGGCATTCTAGTCACACACACACACACACACACACACCACGTTCATAGCCCCAGAAACCCACAGGGGCCGTGCTACTCTCTCCTACAGGGTCTCGATGAGTTAGAATTGGACTGATGGTAATGAACCCCACACTCACACCTTCCCCACTCCCCAGCAAGATTTTCATATTTTTAGAATTAGATGTGTAGGTCAGTCATGGTAAAGAGATGGGCTATTGAAAGGATATTTATTACATCTGTTTTAGTTCTGTGTGACTTGGATTAGTGCATCCCACGGATAATGAAGGCTGCCATCATCTTATCAGGATTATGCCAACTTTTTAGCCTTTTCTTTTTCTTTTTTTAGGCTTTTCTTTGAGGTTGAGTCGATTCTGAGATCATTCTTTCTGTTTAAGTCATATTGAGACGATTTTATTTGGAATGAAATCAGGCCCTTTCACTTGAGGGCATAAAGCCATTTTGTTTATAATGTTAGCTCTTTCCAGGGCCGTACACTCTTTTTGGGAAGACTGACCCATCCCTTTCTCTGACTGGAAATATTTGGAAATGGCAGCAGGGTTACCAGAAGGTCTGCTCCGTCTGTGATGTTAGCATGTAAGGTGAACTAGCAAGGTGTGATCTAAATTGTTATAAGTCATCTGGTGCCTTTAAATTAATAATTGAGGGCTAAGCCCCGGTGGTGTAGTGGTTGTGCGCAGGACTGCGGCCCACTGGTATGGAGGATCAATTCCAGCAGTGGCGCCACAGGAGCAAAAGGCTGGGCCTCCTACTCCCACTGCCAAAAGGCAGTGATGTCCAAAAAAACCAAAACAAAACAAAATTAGTAATTGAAAAAATATGAGTTTGCAAGTACTCCCTGAACACAAGAACATTTTGTTCTAATAACCTGACATTCTGTGATGCTCACCTTCCCGACATGATCACTGAAGACAAAATGGGTTCATAAGCAAATGTGGTAAAGGAAGCTGATGGTTTCCAGATAGCAAAAGATATAGCGTCCGGGGTCTTAAAGATAAACAAGTGTCCATCCAGGTGAGAAGCAGCAAAACCCACATGGAAGAAGCACACCAGCCTGTGTGATCGTGAAGTGTCGAGGGGATCAGGGATCAGGCATCAAAGACCCAGAACAAAAAAATCTTATTAATCTGAATGTGGGTGAGGACGGAGTGGAGACCCTAAGCCCATCTGTAGATAATTGGACATTCCCTTACAGAAGGGTCATGGGAAGGAAGTTTAGCACCAATAAAACATACAACTTTTTTCTAGTTATCTAATGCTTCCTTCCCCCACTATCATAATCCCAATTCTACCTTACAAATCCGGATAGAACAGAGCATGTACATGAGTACAGATAAGCAGCACAGGGACAGATAAACCCCTCAGGACCAATAATGAGAGTAGTGATACCAGGAAGGAGTGGGGAGAAAGGGGGAACTGATCACAAGGATCTACATATAACCCCTTCCCAGGGATATGGACAACAGAAAAGTGGGTGAAGGGAGACATTGGACAGTGTAAGACTTGACAAAATAATTATAATTTATAAATTATCAAGGGTTGATTAGAAGGGAGGGGGCAGATGAGCTGGGACCAAGGGTTCAAGTAGAAAAAAATGTTTTAAAAATGATGATGGTGGGCTGAGCCCCGGTGGCGTAGTGGTTGTGCGCGGGACTGCGGCCCACTGGGACGGAGGTTCAATTCCAGCAGTGGGGCTGGGCCTCCTACTCCCACCACCGGAGAGCAGTGATGCCAAAAAAAAAAAAAAAAATGATGATGGCAATACATGCACAAATATACTTGACGCAGTGGATGATGTATGGATTGTAATGAGTTGTTTGGGCTCTCAATAAAATGATTTAAACAACAAAAGAAAAAGGTAGGACTTTGATGGCTCCATTTGTAAATATCTTACTGTTGTATGCAGAGAAATATATATCATTCAAAGCAAGTTTCTTAGCTGCACTTTTCCTTTGTGCCTCTAGAAATCAGGCTGTGATTATGCCAGACCTTTTTCTAGAGTTAAACAGAAGTAAGTTCTGTAATTGTTGCGTCGGGACCTTCAAGTTATAAATGACAAGAAATAACTTTCAGATTGGTTCAGGTTATTTTTCATGCCTGGGACACTGGAAGTGTACATTCCGAACTGCACATTGGCCCTGTGAAGCAAGCCTGTGATTCTTGGTTAATGTCCCGTGGGAAGGCATCACAGTCACTTGCTGGCGCGTGTTGAACTAAAGCGACTTGTTGTGTTCACAGTGTTTCCAGTGGGAGCGGCAGCTGCATGAGGACGAGGAGTTTGCCAGAACATTAGCCATGCTGGACGAAGAACCCGCGGCCAAGAAGGTGACTTTGCGTCGGGCGTCTTGCTCTCTGGTGTCCTATCCAAGCCCTGCCCTTTCAGACCTGTGTGCTTGCTGCAGAGCCGCCGAGACAGCCAGGGGTACTTCTTCCAGAACCTGGCTAGATGATTTCAAGTTGCAGAAATATTTTCGGACAGCTAATCGCAAACTAACTCTGCCCCAAAGATTGACAGCCCAAAGAAATCAGAACATTTCTTCCCACAATGAGGAATTCTACACTTTTCCTTTAGTCTCTGTAACAAAGGGGCTGTTACGTATGTGCTTGTTCAGACTAATGCCGATAGAAATTCCTGGGAAACACTAGCTTCATTACTTAATGCTAGTTACTGCCTCTTAGAGGAAGTGATTTCTAATTGGTTGATTTTAAAGGTCTTTATGTTAACATAATTATGACAATATGGGCGCTGTTAAATCCATCAAGTTTTTCATCACTGTAATCTCAATAAGCTAGCCTCATTTTTTATTGAATCACACATTTTTAATATAATAATGTCAGTAGCTGATCATTTAGAAAGGAGGAATTTACAAAGTCAGATTCTACCCAGGACCAAGACTTACGCAGGTGCTGCAAGACCCCAGGAAGTAGTAGAAACTTTGTGAGTTGAACAGTAGGGGTTCCAGCGACAGCATTGTGGTTATCATCATTTTTCAAAATACTATAACACAAATTCCCATTTCTGACATTTCTGAACACTGGTAGCAGTGGAAATAATGGATTATCTTTTGGGAAAATGCTCTCCTTTTTCATTTGCCATTTGGATTTTAAAGTCTTTGGCTTGTATTTTAGCTTTAATTTTTTAAAATTAATCATTTTGTTAACAGATATTATCGTACTCCATAATTCAGTTAGCTCAAGCATAGTTGTACAACTACTGCCACTATCAGTTTCAAAACATTTTCTTTCTTCTTGGACTCTTTGATACTGGCCCTCCTTTATCTCCTGCGTCCCTTCCTTATTCCCGCCTGGAACCCTCATTATTATATATTACTTATTTATGCCATATCTTATATTTAGTTTTGAACTGGGAAAGAGAGAGTTGAGATGAACGAAGAAGAAAAAAAATTGTTTACTGCCAGGTTTTCCAGATTGGGAAAAACTAAGATACATTTTCATAAATACAGTTTTTTACTCTTACATCAGTTTCTTAATGTAAAAATGAAGTGATAAGTCATGGGCTCCCCCCAATAAAATGATTCATTAAAAAAAAAGGGGGCGAGGGGATGGGGAAGAGGAGCTTATAACAAGGGCTCATGGGGAAAATATTTGGAAATGAATATGGTAATTTATGTACAAATATGTTTGATATAAATGATGTATTGAATGCTATAAGAGCTTTAATAGCCCCCAATAAAATCATTGGGGAAAAAAAAAAGACATGGCCTTGTTTACCCCAGGCAGTGTGTGAATGCATGGGGGAAAAGGGTTATTACAGTATCTTGCCAGATTAGAATATAACCTTCAAACTTAGAATTAAATTTAATTGATTTTAACAACACATTTTGTAGTAATAGTTTCTCCTATGATTTGTCACAATTGATCCTTTTTTCAATCTATATAGACTCAAAAGGAGCCAGAAGAGAAAGAAAGGTCTTCGTCTCTGCAAGTCAATTTAAATAAAACAGGGAAGCATCAATATTCTCAGAAAGGTAATATTAACAGCTGAGTGTGCACTGGACTCTTTGTAAAGAAAGCTCTTTGTAGCCTCGTGTAAACCTCTTACCGAATAATTGCCTGATGTTTTTAGGTGTGCATTTCATGGGGCGAGTATCACGCAATGACTTTGGAAGCTGTCTGAATACTGGCCGTTAGAGAATGCCCATTGGCCCCGAGGGCCGGGAGATCTGTCAGAGCTCTCGGCCTCCTGTTCGTTTCTGAGGTACTGCAGTGTGTAGGCTGCAGTCTAGGAAGACAAAGTGTTAGCTATCACCAAGATCATCCAAGAGCTGGCTCGTCGTTCCAGGCCATGGCAGCTCTCCTGCTGGGGGTCAGTTTTACTTCCTGGCGACCCTGATTCGGAACCAGGGCTAGCGGAGGTGATCGTGGGCCTGTCCATTCACTCCCTGTAGGTCTCCAGACCTCGGGACTTGTGAAAGTTTCAGGCTATGGGAAACCAGAATTTTTATATGGCGCACTCTAGACAATGCATTTTCTTTGCACATTTCAGAAGATTTTTTTTAATTTTTGGTGGCATCACTGCCCTGGTGGGAGTGGGAAGCCCAGCCTTGCTCCTGGAGAGCTGCTGCTGGATTTGAACTCTCAACCCTGTGGGCTGCAGTCCCGCATACAACCATTAGGCCACCAGGCCACTAGGCCACTAGCCCATTTCAGATGATTTTATCTGTGGAATGGATCCCATGTTTCTAGATTGTTTAAGCAATGGATAGTTCATGTTAAAGATGCCAAACGCCTTACTTTCTACTGGCTATACAAAGGATCAGTACTTTACAAGCGTCTAGTTAATAGTGTGCCACATAAGTTAAAGAACTAAAATCTTAACGTGTTCATGAAATCACTGAAAAATGAAACCAAAAGTTGATAACAGGTATCATTTTTCTGAAAAATGATCATCTTTCTTCCTTTTCCAATAGAACACTTCAACAACAGAAACAGCCACAGTCCTAAGAAACAGACTAACTGTCACATTTCAGCAGAACTTCAGCGACACTCTAAGTCATCACCTCACAAAACAGAACCCTCACCTCCAAAGGCCAGTTCGAAACTGGCACTTTTGAAAGAAAAAGAAGAGCGTTCTCGTAAGGAAGGAGAGCCTACGCACTCCAGAAGTACCGACAAGGCGACTGGATTGAAAGAAGAGAGAAACAGTCCTAAGAAGACCAAGAGCTCCCCAACTAAAAAAGAGGTAGCCCCTTTAGCACTCTGGACTGGTGTGCTGCACTGCGCGCGACTATCTCCTCTTTTCTTCCCGCCTTGGTAATCCACGATAGTGCTTTGTAATAGTGTGGATCACTGTGGTTAACTCTTTAATGAGGATTACTGACACAGACAGATGTTATATATTGCGATAGTTATGTGGTCGAATGAGCTCATAATGGATTGTTATGATCTGTCAGATGGTGTGCTAATGTAAGTGTAAATCCTGCCCACGGCAACAGGTGTGGTATTGACAGATGAACAAACAGGCTGAAAGAATTTAAAACCTCTTCTAGCATCACCCAACTAGCAAGGAAGTGGCCGAGACAGGTCCTCTAAGGGCCCCGAGGCAGGATGACAAAGGGGTTCTGACCAGGAACTCTGAAGCCGGTTTTGAATCATAGCCCTTTTCTGCTTGGTTTCCTCATGTGTGAAAAGCCCCTAGCGACTTAGTAAATGAAGCCACTCAGAACAATACGTGGTACAAGGGAAGTTCTGTCCATGTAAGTTTTATTATCACTAAAGTAATTCTTAACTGGATTTGTTCTCAATCTGTTCCTTTTTCTCTGGTAAAACAATGTTGAACTACTGAAATAATTTTCAAAAGAAAAGCCAGTGGTGTATGAAATGCCTTTCAAAAGTTTTCAAATATATTTCAGATGCAAATGGTCCCTTTGAATATAGAACCACTTAATCTTCATAATGAGAAACCACAATTTATCCCTGCATGCCTCTGGGCGTGCAGAATGGGCTGTCTTAACTGCTCATCACCATTATTTCTCAGTGTAGAGCATGGCGACTGGTGGTTCCGTAATGCTTTTGTCCGGTCAGGGCTTACAAATACGCTTAGAGCGGCAATTAACTTTTTGGTCTCAGATTTATCTTCACTAAATATCTGTTGGATGGATGTTTTTCTTCAGGCAAACTAAACTTGTATAGTTTGCAAAGGCTTGCCTGTGTTTATTAAAGAAGAAGGGATCTTTTTATTTTATCTTTTATTTTTAAATTTTTTTAAAAGAAGGAATCTTTTTTTTTTTGGGGGGGGGGTATCACTGCTCCCCGGCGGTGGGAGTAGGAGGCCCAGCCCCACTGCTAGAATTGAACCTCCGTCCCAGTGGGCCATAGTCCTGCGCACAACCACTACGCCACCGGGGCTCAGCCCAAGAAGGAATCTTTTAATGACACCTTTACTCTTCCCCTTTTTATTGAAATTGGAATAGAAGTGACTCAACAGTTGCTGAAGCAGTTGGGGAACATCAGAATGTATCTAATGAATTTAGTTTATTGTGATTACTCACGGGAATTCTGAAGGGTTATTTATAAGTCGTTTAGAACTCAAAATTAATTTTTCTTAGAGTTAATGTTAGAGCTGAGTAAGTGTCCCATTTTATTGTACATGGGGTTCTTCTACAGAGCTTGTTAAAAATAGGGTCTTCCAAACCCTTCAAGGTGGGCAGTTATATTAGAATAAGCTCTTGATGATTTGAATATGCACTGATATTTGAGAACCACTGAGCAATTAAGATTAGGTTCTCAGGTAGTCCCATGGGGAGCATTGGAGAGCCAGGGGATTGGGGGTGGGGCTGCAAAAACAGACACACCTAGTCTTTACCCTGGATTATGGGCGATAGTACAAAAATGTTCAATTGCCAGGAGTGCCCTGAGTAATTTTTCTCAGGAAAAGTAGATAGCAAGCCAACTACACTGGGGAGTGAGTCTTCTAGAACCTGAGTTCTAGAGCCATCTTCAGTTGGTAACCCCTGGCTGCTTCACCCACTGCATCCACCAGCGTAGCTGTCTTCCGGAGCTTTGGGGTGATTTATAGGTTGAAAATAAAGTAAAATGGAACAATAGAAACAAGAGATGAAAGTCAAGGATGTTTCTTGTGCCCCTTACTGCACACATCCTAGTCGTACCTCCTAGATCCGAGTTAGAGACTAGAGGTGGGTTATGGGCTGACATGTCCCCAGGAAGTTTCTGCTCTGAGAGAAACTGGGATGTGCAGCATGGGGGGGGGGGGGGGGGGGGCGGCGGCGCGTAGAACGCATTTGTCCTGTGAAATAGTTGCTCCGAGGATGCTTTGATTCCTAGCCTGGTGCGGCCACCCCGAGGGCCATGCTGCAGGTGCTGTTAGGCGACCTTGAACTCAGCTGAAGGAAGCCCGCCCTGGGCCACCCTCACAGCTGCTCGGTGCTGGAACCCAGCAAGGTAGCCAGGGGGTCACAGGGCAGCGTGTTAGGGCTGTCTGAGGCCAGGGCAAGCATCCTCATGGGCAATCACTCAAGCTCCTGTGGGAAAGATACTATAAACATGGAGATATTATGAAATAGAATTTAAAATGTCTAGCGTCAAACTGTTAATTTGCTTAGCGCTAGCAACTTGGCCTCTGCCTTTAGAGAGAGGGAAGGCTTGAGCAGGGCCGAGACAGAGATCTTTGTCCTGGAGGCACCTGGCAGCCGGGTCCCCAGAGAGCTAAAGCGTCGTTTAGCGCTGTGCATTTTGAATGTTCCTCAGAGCCTGCGTGACTGTCTGTTTCCTCTTCCTCCTCCTCGTCAAGTCTGCAAGTCCTGAAGATGCGGAGAAGAAGCGCACTAACTATCAAGCTTACCGAAGCTATCTCAATCGAGAAGGTCCCAAGGCCCTGGGCTCCAAAGAAATACCCAAGGTGAGAGTCATCCTCAGAGCCAGCAGGGCCTCTGTCGTGTGTGTGTGTGTGTGTGTGTGTGTGTGTGTGTGTGTGTGTGTGAGAGAGAGAGAGAGGAGAGAGAGAGAGAAAATGAGCAGAGGCAAGCCTCGGCCACTCTTCGGGAACTGGGGGTGTTTACTCACATTGGGGTCACTGCTGGGTCCTCAGGTATATTTTCCTTTAAATCACAAATTGGCCCAGATGGAGGGTTTGGTAAACTTTGGAGACAGAAGAGCCAATCCTGTCCCTCACCAACAATTTAAAATTTTTTCAAGTCATAAATACATTTTTACAAACAATGAAGCCCCTATTATCTGACAGTTTTCAGTTCTACTTCAGACCCCCGTGTGCTCCCCCAAGCAGCCGCAGAAGGCTCACTAGCTGCACTTCACCAACCCTCGGCCCAGAAGGGAGTTAAAATATTTGTTTTAAATAACAAACTAACTTCTCAGAAAGATTTCTTTTTTTTAAAGAAAGATTTCTTTTTTCTTTTTTTTTTTGGGGGGGGGGGGGACATCTGGTGGTCATGGGAGCTCCCCAGTGCTGCTCCTGAGAGCCGCCCTGGATTTGAATCGCCAAGGCCATGGGCCGCAGTCCCAACTCAACCACTTACGCCACCGGGGCTCAGCCCCCGACTCTATGTAGGAAATCCAGAAAATCCTAGAAGTTCAAAACCCGGGAGCCACATCTAGAGGGAGGCCTCTCTCTGTTGACTCTCTAGGCAGCATTTCTTACAGGGGTCACCCGACTCATCACAGTAGGAAAATGACAGTGATGAAGTAGCACTGAAAATAATTATATGGTTGGGAGGTCACCACATCAAGAGGCACTGTATGAAAGGGTCGTGGCATTGGGGAGGTTGAGGAGCACTGCTCTAAGGGAAGGTCCTGTGTCTTTGCAGCATCTGTGGGCCTGAAGTTCTTTGCAGATCTCTGTGTCCCAGTGTGAGCACCAGTCTTCCCCCTGGGTGTAGAAGGTTCTCAGCAGAAGGACTCTTGATTCAAAGAATGTGCTGTGCTCCCAACTCCTCTTTCTCGATGCTCCTGATGTTTCTGTCTCTCTTTCTGCTTTTTACCTACTGATGTCTTTGTGTATATCCTTACAGTTGGTTCCATCTCTCTACCCCACCTTCTCTCCACCCAGCCAGCCTCTCCAATCTCACCACTGGCCCGAAGGGGCCCATCCATCTTGGTTTCCCCATATCTCCAGCTCCCTTCTATACTAGTGTACCTGCTTCAGTCCATCTGGACTTGTAAGGTAGAGTTGGGACCATGGTGGTTGGGGGGAGGAAGGCTTCAGGAACTAGAGGAAACTTGTATGCATCATCACTGCCCGTCTGCACCTTGACTGGTCTGTCTCTTCCCCATGACTCCCCTGTAAAGGGGTGACCAATTACCCACCAGTGGACCTTAGATCCCCACTTTGCTTTTCCCCCTCATTTGTAATGTTGTGATTCTTGTTCTTTGATGCTCGACACCTGCTCCCTTTGGCCCCTCTTGATCTCACAGGCTGGTGTGCTTCTTCCCTGTGGACTTTGCTATTTCTGTGCTCAACAGCGACTCATTTATCTTCTAGTCTTTGAGACTCCAGACATTTAATCATTTGGTGGCTGGGCACCCTCCATTTCTTCTACTCTGTTTGCCTCTGTATCCATTTGTCTTCAGCGATATCAGGAGTTACTTGGTCCATTGATTTTGATTTTTGTTCTTTGATGCCTGATACCTGATTGTTTCAGCACCTCATGATCACACAGGCAAGTGCGCTTCTTTTATGGTGGGTTTTGTTGCTCCTGAGCTAGATGGCTGCTTGTCTATGCTTAAGGCTTTAAGACCCCAGATGCTATATCTTTTGATAGCTGGGCACCATCAGCTTTCTTCACCTTGCTCATGCTCCCACATGTCCTCAGTGAGCGCCTTAGGGATATGTGCACACAGTGATACGTGTTTTTTTTTTTTTCCCATTTGATGTCTGTTGCCTAGTCCTTTCACCACCTTGTGGTCACACTGGCTGTTGTGCTTCTTTTGTGTGGTCTCTTCTCAGATAAATGGTCTATTGTTTATCTTCAGGCTTTAAAGACCCCAGACGATATATCCTTTGATAGCTGGGCACCATCACCTTTCTTCACCACATTTGCTTATGCACCCATTTTATTTCAGTGATCATGTTGGGCCAGTGAGCCTCATGGAATAGCAGATTCATAGAACAAAGTGTTCTTGCATTGAGGGAGCACCTGGGTGAGGGCCCAAGGTTCACTTGCTACACTAGTATTTGACTTATAGATATGTTTTTAAAATTATCCCCTCATAATAGATAGTTGTATCTATGTATGGACATGCCTATGTTTTGACCTCTGCAAGTGCCCTTTG